>JADDOH010012054.1:0-33540 GCA_016648135.1 Agrypnia vestita
CAGAGCATTGGTTTGTATGTTCCTGATAATTACACTATACATCGTCAGCATAGATTGTTTCACATTCCAATATACAGGACCAACCTGCCGATGGTTATGCCTGTTGGAAGAGCCACAGCTATGCTGAACAAAATTGCTTTGGGTATTGATATATTCCATGTGTCTGAGGGGGTTTTCCGAAGCGGGATTATCCTACACCTTTGACCAGATTTTGTTATTTTTAATTTATTAAATATTTTCATTTTTGATATATACTTCCTAATATGTATGCCTTAAACATTTTGTTTGTCATGTACATATTATCGTGAAATAAATTGAATTGAATTGAATTGAATTGAATTGAATCTACCTACCCATGCTGAGAAACGGCGTGACGGTTAGTTATTAAGTTTTAAGATTCAACATTACCCGAGATTCGGATTTCTTTACATATTAATTTCATATTCCCAGAAAAATATGCTTGAAAAAGCCGAAACAAATTAAATCATCGCGAATATTTTTTCAAAGAGAATTGAAACGTATTCGAATAAATTTTCCCTACCCGTTATTTCATAACACAAAAAATGGAGCAATTAAAATGGCGCTTATTAATTAAAAATTAATTAATTCAAACCTTCAAATATCTTGATAAAAATGACGTTGCAAGCTGTAAAGAGTCGCGTTACTGCTAAGAGCAAACGAATTTTTCGCTTTATAATTTAAATTTAAATATAAGTATTTTATACGATAAATTTTATTGAAGGTAGGTATTCAGTTTTTTTGAGATATGGCGAATTTACGTTTTTTTTTGCAAAACCCTGCTATTTTGCCCGCTGAACGTTTGATTAGCTCGCAAAAATATCCGACGAAAATGTGCTAATAAATTAAATAATTATCAGAATTGTTCAAAGTTCTCTAGAATATTCTGCCGTATGCATCCCCTCTTTATCTGAAGTTTCGTGTCCCATTGCAGGATTCATCATCAAGGCAGGGAAAGGGGTATTTTGTAACAAATGTACACCTTTCTGTTTTTTATGTTTTTCCAAGGTGAGAAAGAGCACTATTATTGTATTGAAATTTTTTTGTGATTAAATTCTGATGCTTCTTGTTCTTCAAATACCAGACTTATGTTATTATTTATTGATGATGAATCCTTAACTTTTGTAATACATAAAAATATCAGCGTTTTAATGTATATTGAATTCCGTGAATCGCCAATTACTGTTTGAAAGTGCTATCAGTTATTTACCTTTTTAAATTTATACAATATTTCATAAGTATACCTGAATACTATGAACTGTGAACACTTCACAATTCAGTGTTCAAGTATAATTATTAAATATATAATTAAATCGGCAGCATTGCCGTTGGCGTACGCTTCCCTCGAGAACAGTCGAGAACTAAAATTTAATTAAGGGTCTGGATATTGCAGGAGTTCGGTCAATTGCTGCATTGAAATAAGCATGTATATTTGAAAGCAAACTCATAGTGCACTTTCAATTACGAAATTATGTGGGACTCTTTTCACTCTTGTGGTGCGTTCACACGGATGAGACGTCTTAGAGACAGATCTCAGATATTGAGTCAGTATTGAATTGAGCGTGAAGCTCAATAGTACTGATCTACACATATCCACAAAACGCTGAGACGAAAGATGAACGAGTGTTCTTGGAACAATTCATCCCGGTTACAATATTATCACCCATTAATTCTTCACTGGAAAAAATATTTTTGAAAATTTTGTACATTTCATAATTTATTTATTTATTTATAAACTTTTACAAAAAATAAAGAAAAGTAACGCATTTTAAGCACACTATACTATAAAAAGAAATTCCTAGAAAAAATGTGGCATAAGTATATAAAGAATAAAAATATAATACAATGACAATATAAAAATAAATAAGTAAGTTTAAAACAGTTTAAACGATGCATGTAAATGACACAAACATCTCAAAAATCAGTTGCGAATTTGTATTTAATTAGTAACAAATGTCAAACAATGTCTAGAAATTGTTACGTAGTGAATGCCCAAAAAATACTAAAAATATATATAAAGTAGAAAGCGAGTACATACTAATAGCACAAGATTAAAAAAGCACAGTATAATAATAAATTTGCTTTATTTGCTTAATTAAATAACACATTTTCTTAAATATTTGAATCAGATTAATATCCAATTTCAAATTTAACGAAGTTACAATAATAATGTAGATATGTATTGAATAATGAATATTATTTATAATAATATGTGTATGACCAATAATTTAATTTTCTTCTTGTCTATCTAAATAAAATTGACTTGAAATATAATAAATTTAAACAATAGTTAAGTATAAAAAAGTACCTTTTAATGAAATCAATATGAACTAATATAATTCAAACATTTCACGAAAGTATTAATGTTTTACTTTGCATTGTAATGTTTAAATGAAACTCCCTTAATATATAAATTTTTAAAAAAGTACTATTCCAGTATAGATGTAATTTGGAGACTTCAAAATATGTCGAAAGAACAGCGTGGACGTTGGAATGTCTAGCGAAAATTATAAAATATAACGAAAGATCAATGTCAAATTAGAAAAAAGAATGAATGCAAAAAACAAATACTAAATAGAGAGGATTAAAGACGAAAGCGCCACTAAGAAAATATAGATATAAACAAATGATTATCTAAATTACCAAAAACCATGGGAAACTAACCTGGGTACAACTTAATATCAAATCTTTACACGAGTATTGCACCATGCAACAAGCTAATGAAGCTAAGAATTATACTGATATACTAATGTTTTGTGAAACAAATATGTACATTATTGACAATTTTCAATCATATAAGGAGAAATGAAGAAAAGAAGTTGGCGTTATGCTTTTTATAAAAAGTATTTACCCCTTTGAGATACGATTTTGAAAATAAAACGGGCACCATAAAGCTCAAAAATGAGTTAATCTTAAATTTTGCAGTGATCTATAGGCCTTTGAGCACAAACAGAATTTACTTCATTAACCAATTAGACAACGTACTGAACTCCTTAGTTGAAAATGGAGGAATTATCTTTATTGGTGACATCAACGTAAACCTACTCAGTCCTGAAAATACAATTATCGTGCGATAAGGAAATATGTTGGCCTGTCATTACTAAATAAAGACATACATGATATTACCAGAGAAGCTGTTCTATCGTAAAAATTAAATTTACGAGTATATGAGGAGTAAGAGAGTTGAGGAAATTAAATTCCGTATTTAAATAAAAAAAAACATAAATATAAACGGAATGAAAGCTCCCACTGTACGTGGAATTGATAATACTCAGCTCAGTAGTCATAATTTTTATAATATCCTTTTGAGAAGCTAAGGGAAAGGCCAAATGTCAATAATGTAAATATCTGCTTCACAAAACATTAGTATATCAATATAATTTCTAGCTTCATAGCTTGTAGCATAGTGCAATACTTGTATAAAGATCTGACATTCAGTTGCACACAGGTCAGTTTTTCCATGGTTTTTGGTAATTTAGATAAGCATTTGTTTAAACCTATATTTTCATAGAGGCGCTTTTTTTCTTTTCCGCATTCATTCTTTTTCCTACTTTGACATTGATCTTTCGTTATATTTTATAATCTTAGCAACACATTCCTACGTCCACGCTGTTCTTCCGACATATTTTGAAGGCTGCGAATTACATCTACACTGGAATAGTACTTTTTTTATTAAAATATTAATAAAGTTTCATTTAAACAATAAAATTTAAAGTAAAAACATTAAGATTTTCGTGAAAAGTTTGACATATTTCACGCAAATGATTAATGGCTATTATCTAAAAATAGTGAAAAATTGGCAATTATTTTAAAATAGAAAGTAATAAAATATATTATTTTTTAAGTTCCTAGATACTAATATAATAAATAATTCATATTATATTTTTCCACATTAAATATTATCTAAATGCATTTTAAATCAATCTGTACATTTCGGTACTTTATTTTAGCACGATTTCGCCGTTTTATGACAATTGCTGAGAGCGCAATACATGCATTATTTTTGGAGTTTGGAGTTGGAGAATTATATAATTGATTATATATTGAAATGAGCTCAAAACATTCAAATAAAGTTTTTCGCGTGTTCTCAAAACACTATTTTTTCAAAAACATTTTGTCATCGGCACCAAAGGTGAAATGACCTTGCGAAATTAAAATAGTCACGTAGAAATTTCAGACGGAATAAGCTATGTCAATAACGACACCAGTCTGCACCATTCTAGAGATTTTCCGCTTCAGTACTTTTTAACTAAGATAGCGAACAAACAATGAAGATGATTTAGTGAAAATCCATGAACGGTTGTTTCAAGTCCTCGAAATGACCATTAAAATTAAGCCCACATCGCAAAAAGTGCTTTACGACATCTGCTAAGAAAATTACGAGGGCAATATTTCAATTATAATGACGGTCTTATTTACTGAGAGTGGTACCGATGGATGACAAGATAAAATAACAGTTGCCCGCTCAGTTTCTAAACCGCGCTTTTTTTATCCTATCTTGCCCAAGTGTGCTCGGCATTCCGGAATGTTGGGATAATTCTGAAAATTTCCAACAACCCTTGACCCCTTCAAGTCGAGCACTTGACGGTTGTAATGCCAGTTAATTGAGGTTCGTTGGGCTTATACATACTGTTGTTGCGAGATACCTCTTCAGCTCCATCAAACACTTAGACTAATGAAGGAGGGGGTCTGTTACATTTTTTGCACACTAGTAATTTTTATTTATTTATTTTATTTTTTATTTATTTATATAGTAGATACATAATAATATTTTTTATAATATATTTTCATTTTAATAACAGTATACTCCCCATAATATGAGTTAAGAGCTAGAGCTTATTGGAGGAGTATTAACAAGCCAAATTAAAGTACAAAAGCAGAAACCATTTAGAAGTAGTAATTTTTATTACACAAAAACCATTTGAACCAAAAAACAAATCTTCCTATGTTGCCTTATAAACTATCAAAGATAACGAAAAATTTCGGTTTTGTATCTCTATGGTAATTAAATATTTATCGATATTTATCACTCTATTTGATTAATCAGATTTGTAATAAAATTTAACACACTTACATTAAAAAAGCTCTCACACTGGTGAAATTTCATTGCCCAGCCTTTTAAACAATGTTATCCACTGCATATTTTTACAAGTAACTATCGATGGCTTTGATTTCACACTTTTAGAACTCAAATTTATTAAATTGATGTTGAAAAGAAAGGAAGGAAGATGTTGTTTTCTCTCGTAAAGATAGACGTGTAGTGTTTGCGTGGGAAATTAGTTCATTTCATCAAACACATCATGGACAGCTATTAAAATGCGGACAGTCTTGATTCTGATATTAATTAATTCCACCTTTTGAGAAAAGGAAGCGTGAGCGCTTTTCCACTTTTCAACATAATATTTCCATTTTGTCTGACTAAGAAAAACATCGTTCTATTAGAAGTTCTTCAACAGATCTTTCTCCCGTATTTTCTGGAAGAGAACGTTTTCAAATAGATTGTTCGCGGCTTTTTTGCAGACTTTTTGTGAGTGTAAGTAACGGTTGTATTTTAATGTCATTGTACTTCTTCTTAAATCTTTATAACAGAGTTGTAAAACTATACATAAACATAGCTTAATGAGAAATACCTTTGAACGTATAGTATTATAAGTCAATATAGCTCAAAATACGGATATTTATAAAGCTTGGTTACAAAAAACATGTTATCATTTCTATGATAGGTATTTAATATTTTATCTCTAAAGGGAATGATTTTATTTAACATTGAAATACTTGATACGGCGATATGAATAAATCCAATCATCTTTCCAATGTTATGAATATTAGTTTTCAGGCCGGTATTTTTATAAAACCATGGAAATACCCCTTGGTTCCCACATTTTAGTTATATGAAATACAAGTATTGACAAATTGTAATCAATTTTCTTCGTTGGTTCTCTTCAAAAATCGTTTTTTTTTAGTTAAGATGCGAAATTGAAAAATATACTGATGATGCAATTAAAAATGTGGAGAGTGGTAGCACATGCTGGTGGAAAGATCATTAAAACCTTTTGAAAAAACAGGATATCATCCTTGATTCAGGCATTTCATATAATCTCTCAGTTCCTTACAGCCTTAAGCAGCTGAAAAACTCATTTAAAATAACTCATAACTCATAACTCTAGATCGAGTTGTGTCGGAACAAGATTGATATAAACCAAAATATATGCAGAAATAAGCATGCTTTGATACAAAGTTTAACAAATGATGGATATTTAAAAGCTGATATATGAAGGATAATTAATATATATTTGTAAGTACATCGCGAGGATCGGTTCAATTAACGTCACTTTGTATTAAGGTCATTTACATAATTTTTGTTATTATTTTACTATCGCAAATTTTTTAGATTAATGCAAATAAACCATTTTTAGGCGTTGCACATCTTTGAGACTCCATGAGATTTTTAGGATACCTTTATTACTTTGAATTTATAATATAATTCGTTCAACATGCTGTATGGAACATTCCACGAATACCACGACTGAATAATTTTATTCTGTGTAGAACATCTTATCCAGATATACAGTCCAAATTCCTTTGTTGTAAATAAAATTATGTTTATGCGTCACTTAGGAAATGGCGAAAAAATTATGAGCTCTGTTGAGCTCAGAACATGAATCAGATTTGTTTGGTCGGTTGCCAATACAGCTTGATATTTATTTCCAGTTCCTAATTAAGTCTAATCACAGCACGAGAATCATATTTTTCGATTCGATGAATAATGTGTCGAGCATCGATAAACGTTTCGATTTCATCTCGATCATCTTATAAGCGAGATATGTATTGATTCTGGATATTGCGAAGTCCATGCATCGTATAAAGTGTAATGGATATTTCCTGCAGTCTGGGGATCGGATTGTAAAAAAATGTCTGGAATTTTAGCGTAAACAAAATAATCAAGTGTAAAAAGGTTCACGTACACGGAATATATGTCACATCAATATTTTGACTATTTTTTCTCCAACGAGCCTCGAATCTCTGACAACAAAATTACTTGGCGAGTGTTTTAAATACTACACATATAACTTTTGCATTTTAATCATTTTTTTATAATGTGTAGTGTTGAAGCTGGCGGAATATAATTTATCAGCAACGTTCTTACTATCATGTTTATGTTATTTTTCGTGCTTTAAAAAATTAATTTTCTAAATTAAAAAAAAATGAGTGAATATAAATTTTTGAAGTATACAAATTTTTTAAAGATTTTCTTAAAGAAAAAATTTATAGATTTCACCAGATAGGGGCTCGCACCCCATCCTGTATCGTGCGTCCCCATCGTCCTTACCTTCGGCTCACCCCCGAGGACTGCCATTACTCTCTCGCGATCATCAGTCATTCTTGACAGTAATCAGTTTTAATAAACGGTCTGGGCAGTCTCGTCTCTTCTTCTTATTTACGATGATTTAGTTCATCGCTGACACAACCTCGCATACAACGCGGCGCGGCGATGGGCGGCAGTCCCAACAATGACTGTCAAATTTCTCCTTTGAGGTAATCTATTCAAGAAGTGAAAAATTGACATATTATTAATTAATAAGACACTTATTGTGTGTGCATTACAAAGTTTTATTTAGTTAAAATTAAGATAACAAATTGTCATCCGTCATAGAATAGCTTCGTATTTTTTCTATAAACATTGATGCAATATATGTAGAACATGCATGCAAATGCAAATGAATATTTTTTTTAAATGTGTATGTTTACATAATCGTGCGCCTGTATAAATGAATATGCATGTAAACACACACACACACACACACACACACACACACACACACACACACACACACACACTACCTGAGTACTTGAATTACTATCTAACCTACACATGTAATGTAACCTACTCCTAGTTTTCTTGTAATTTGTTCTTCAAATTTTATTTATAAAATAATTATCATTTACTTTTGATGTTTATAGCATTAACTTTGTGGTTGGACATAATTATTAATTAATAAAAAAACTTTCTATTGACCACCCCAAGTGGTGTTATTTAACTCATATCCATGAATTTTCTTGGTAATAGATTAAAGTAAATTGATTTCCAGTGCCTTCAAATGTCTCCCAAAGCCACGTCCCGTGAAAATACATATAAAAATATAGCTTCGTCTCTATGAGAAATCTATAATATATCTTGAAGAGCAATATGATTTTATGGTGACATTATTTATATTATCATGATGAATATACTTTGTTTTAACCTTTAATTTGTTGAAAATACTATGTAATAATAATTCTAAATTATCGAAGGATAAACAGTAACAAAATAAAATTTATTTTAATAATTGCCTTACTTCGATTTTTTATTTGGTGTTGATGCTTTCTACAAATTAGTGTATACATCAAAGTATATTCTTATAAATTATATCATAGTCAATATAACTAGCCACGATCCTGTGACAATATTAGGACGAAAAAAGTTTATCGGAAAAGTGTGGCGTCCTTAATTGGCGATTACGTCCCGATGAGGAGAGATCTAACGATTCACTTGTACAAGGCGATAATTAGTCGCCGCCTTCGGAGGCCGGCCGCCCCGCTCGGCATAACGGAATCATCCGCCCACTGGCCCGGGGAGATCATCTGCAAGGGCGGATTGATAACGCGCGGCAGTCACTCACGATAATCGAACCTTATTAGCCGCTCCAGCGGCCCCGGGTGATCAATCGGCGACGAGGGTGAAAAATGCCCGCCATATATCGGGAGTCACTTCCCCTGCGGGCACCCCAGACCCGTCTCGGAGAGACCCTTATCCGAAGCAGGGCCCCCGAGTTTCTCTACATAAACATTTTTAATATACTTTTTTTACAAACGGAGCTTGATTGTTGTTTATTCGGCTGATCTAGACAGATAACGAAGGAAAATATTTTTACTTAGATTGCTTTGAAGATACTATTTGCAAAAATCTTATTAGCACGGACCACCAATAAACACAGACTATATATATATTATATCTATATATCTATATCTATATATATATATATATATATATAGTCTATTTAATTAAGAAAATAATAAATGAAAATATAAAGGAGAAACACACAAATATCAAAAATGAAAATGAAAAAATTAAAGGCTGGGAAACCTGGATTCAACCAGAACCTCGGTGTTTCGGCACAGAGTGTTGCCCAATTTCACTTATCTCCAGCGACGTACAAGTCCGTCACACTATTTGATTAGCTAATGTTTCTCTTTGAATTATTAATTCACTTATTGATATTATTCCATTTTATTCGCGGAAGTAATCGGACGGTGTACGGGAATATCAAACGAAGCTTTGACGTCTTCTCGCTAGTCGATTTCTGAACAATGGAAAAGTGTATTTGTTGATTAAAACTGCAAATAGAGTAGATATATGATTAAATTTAACCCACCATTATTTAATAATATATATAGAGTACTCTTTGGTACACAGTCTGGTTCAAAATGTTTAAAATCAGTCTTAGAACCAATGAATGGCTGATACAATACATATAAAAACAATTATGAAAAATATTTTTGACGTTTTAAGCGTTGGGCATAATTATTAATTTGAGTAAACCAACAAACTTTTCCTAAATCATACTGGTGAATAAAACTGAGTATTTTAAAAAGTCTATCGATTTTAATACTGAACTGTCTCTTCGTCAGGACTTACGCATATTAACTTCCATAAATGAAATTTGTATATTAAATTAATATTGTATCGAGATGCTAAAAAAAATTTACTTTCGAATCCCTGATGAAATGTACTTGTCACAAAACTGTCGAAGAATCGAGAACGGCCCAGAGGCATCTGGAGTATTCAAGACACACCTAGAAGCCACGAGAATCTTTTACTAAACACAAGAATAATCCAGAAAGCAGGGAAGTATCAGCATTCGGATATAAATGCAGCCAACTACGGCGAGGCTGTTGTCGCGTTGAATGTTGAAATCGGCCGCGAAGGACAAACAGATGCGCAGGACGACGCCCAATGTAACCAGTCTTGAGGAAATCGAAGCAATAAATCAAGCGAATAATCGAGCGAAGTTTTTACCTAAATGGCGAAATAAGCCGGAGCGATTTAAGCAGGATAATTGGATGGAATGTTTTAGTGAATGTTAAATAAAGTATTCCAGCGATAATAAAGTGTTTATTTACGAGTGATACATTGCGAAATAGTAAAATTTAAAGAATATCCTTAAGTTTAATTGTGATAAGTGACTTTGTACATTAAATACTTAATTAATCATTAATTAGTAAATTACTTATTAATTTCCAGCACGTGTGGCAATATACTGCCCTTTTCAATGTCTCACTATCAAACTACACCCCTTTTCCCCACCACAAATATGGCTACACCTGTACTTAATATTTGACACTTACAAATTTAATTACGGAAGTTATTGTGCGTCCGCCCTGACGAAGACGATACACTTCAGTATCGAAACCGGTAAACGTTTAGAAACAATCAGTATGGTTTGTACAAAGTTTGTTAGTTTTCTCAAATTAATAGATAATTATGGAAAGGGTCAAACAATATAATTTTCTTGAAAATAAAATAATAATGTATTAGTAAATAAGTCGCGTTGTATTATAAAAATATGTTTTTACTCGAAAAGACTCGGTTTGGAATAAAATTTAAAAAAAGTGTATTGTAAAATAGTGAATCAGTAATAATATTTAAAAATATCAGGGGCTTATAAATTGATGTGTTCGAAAATTTTTGAGTAGGTATGTTAAAATTTTTCAAGAACACAATACTTGATTTTATCCCCAGGGGACATCATTAATCAAGAAACATTATAATGTCTCATAGAAACGAAACTATTATTTTATATGGGAAAAAAGGTATGGGAATATTTTTTTCTATGTATTATGCTACGATCAGCTTTACATTCATTCCTAATATCTTCATTGAGTGTTCATAGGACTAAAGACCTATCATCTGGGTGGCTTATAAAATTTGATCCATAAATCAATTGATTTTGATGGGAAGCATGTTGATATAATTATAGGAAAAAAATGTATTTGATGAGCTTGTGAAGTAATGACAGCATCACTGAGAGTTTGATTCCAATACGCATCATTTTCTAATAGTTGAGAAGCGATGATTTAAAAACAACGAAGAAAATAACACACACACACCTTTTTATTTATTTATTTTTTAAATTTGTGCTCCGTAACTATTCTCGAAATATATAAATATATGTATAAGAAATATATATGTAAAATGTACCATTTGTATGAAAATTTCCCGTCATCATTTATTTTTTCAAAACAATATATAAAACACAACAAACATTTCTGTCTCAAACAGATCAAACATTTATAATTTGAAATAATATCAGCGCGTTCTTGCTCACATACACTATACACAATGTGACATTCACCAATTACACCCATGATAGACAACCACATCTTTAAATTTTTTGGAAGTTATATATATGTTTAAGATGCACATCTCGTTCCTTATGTTTGAGTAGCTTATTAATGTAGTGGTCATGACGCTTGTGATCTGATGGTCAGTGTTTCGAGCCACATTCCAGGACAACTGCAAGTTAGTCCTATTTTCATAGCAAAAAAAGTTTAGCTTATTTTAAAATAGTAAAAATATTGCGACTCGTATTCCGTGATCGCATCTCTATTTAAAAAAAATTTAAAAAGTCATTTTCATACGTAAATGGAAATTTTTAAAATCAGGCTAAATAACCTTAACAGACAACATTAAATTCAATAACATAATGTTCTTGAATAAAAAAAATATTTTACGTAACTGCTACACAAAAATAAGTAATTTAGCCAATTTTTTTTTCGCTTGATAAATTTGAACCGGGCATCATCCTCGTATCAATTACATCGGGAGCATGTTTGGTTTTAAAACAAATATTTTCATAATATATATGTCCAGCAATGGAGGTGAACCCCATTATTACCCTTTTAATTTGTTTCTGGTATCAGGCATGCGGCATGAGACATATCTTATATTTTAATTTATTTCTTGTCAGTTTCAATTTATAGTTTTTGGAAGATCGTCTAGAGTACATTTCAATGTTTATTTGTAAATATTTGTGAATTATTTTGCCTAAATAAAAATGGTTACTGAAAATTTTTCGTAAGTTCATTTAATAATTTTATTGGGAAATTCAGATGTTCAAAATGAGCAACATTTAAATAGGATTTACAGTCTCCGAATTTACATTCATTCAATTTATGCACTTCCTTTTAGTTTTGGTACGTTTGAATGTATGTAATAACAAAACAAATGTATACTTTGGCTTAAATGCAGAAAATTTTGAGAGTATTTTTCAATATTAATATCAATACAATATCAAGACCTTGAAATCAAATTTATTGTCTATTGTGAAAATATACCAGTAGATAATATTACTATATTTATAGATAAATGAATAGTCTATATAGATTACAAAATAGGGATATTTAATAACACTATCCATGTACCAAAACTTAAAAAAATGAGTAATTTGTTATATTATTTCAATTAAATTCAATTTTTTTTAACATAATTACTTCCATAATGTATTATTTGTATGAAAAATGATAGCATGCACATTCATTGTGGTGTGGCGGATGCAAAAGGAGGGAGAGGAATGGTCGTGGCGGGGATTGGACTGCATTTCTGTGAAGACTGCCTCATATCCTTCTTTTCTCATATTCCTTCCTTCTATAAAAATGTTAAGTCCAACATCTCTTTTTTTACCATACTTAATAAACTCCTGATTTATGCAACACGCATTGCAGTATTATCTGTAAACTCCATGTATAAAAATGTTACCGCTAAAAGGACTACCAGTTGGCTTCTAACTCCCGCGATGGCGGAACTATTAATTGTTATCTAATTGTCCGTTTTAATTGAGACTGAATTCCATCCGCCTCAAAAAAACGCTGACAAATTTTTTGCGTCCTTTTTATTCGATCGATCTACAAATATATCGACATTTTGTAGTGATTTTAAACGCTTGTGAATTGCTCAACTAAAGAATATTTTGATATATCTGAAGTGAGATCAAACGCTGAGAGAAGACTTATCGGGCCACAACTGAAGGAATTATATTTGGAAAAGGATCTCTGGACCAGAAAGCATTCTTTCCAGGTTCTATCCCGATTTATGAGGTAAGACTTTGCTTTAGGCTGTACTTTTATTCTACTCGATATAGTCAGTTTTTTCTTCCTTGTTGCTCTGGCCACGCTATTCAAAATTTAATTGCCACCACATATAATATCCAGAGAGCATATTGCAGATATCGTGAATTACAAAAACGCATTTGTTGAGAAGTGAAAAGTTCGGTTGTTTTAAAAAACCGCAAACTACACACCCGCCTCACCACATTGTAATAAAATATATAAATAATTTTAAAATATCATTCTTCCTTGAAGAAATAAAACAACACAGAAAAAGATTTATATATATATGATGCTGTAGTAAAGTTCATTTCCATAGTGCCCATTCGCATTTTTACAAGAAGTCAATAATAAAGTAAATGCCTATTACGTTTAAAGAATTGCTCGTGGACGAACCGTGCCTGAAAAAGCCTGTGACCTTAAAAATAATTGACCTTGTGGGGGTGACATTTGTACACGAAGGAAACCGCAACAAAATTACATAGATCGATCTGAGAGGGTTTTTTCATGGTCTGTGGCCATCTTCACATTAATTAAGTCAGCGCCAGATGGGCGTGAAAACTTTTTTCTTTTGTGGAAAGAAACCAGCAATCCGTAAATTGATGTAACGAATTTTTGAACTTTTGGGCTGGAAAGAGAATTTTTTTATCCAGAATCGTAGGATCTCGACAATCGAGACAGTGACAATCTAAGTGGTGATTCGCCATAAAAGCCTTCCAGCTAATTTCGTTTATTAAAAAACGAGGAAGTGTGATCAGTCGCTGATCCTGACTTGCTCAAATGTAGCTTAATTGATTTATAGCTTAATTTATTATTAACAGAGCGCTTGAATGGTATACCGTTAACGTGTGCAGTCCAAGAACTGAGGTATCTTATAATATTTGGAACTAAAAATAATTGTATTGATAAATATTTTGGCAATATCATGAGACATCGCATCATTCAAGGTGTTTTTTGGTTACATGGTATTATAATACAATACAAAAAAAATTTACATTACAGAAATATATCAAAAAAATGTTAGCAGAATGCATCGAAATACGATAACATGCACATGACAATGAATAATCTGTCAATGATTCGGAAAGTCTGCAGTCAAACTATCTCAAGCTGCCGAAAATAAAATAATAATTGCCAACATAGTGGCTAACAAAAGTTAGCTCTAGCTCGATACCCGTAATAAGAATGAGATCTGTATCTAAGTAATTCTTAACCTTATTCATTAGAATAAGCCAATGTTCATTTGAAAAGCAATTCTGAACCACTTTGATAAAATATTATTATAAATCAAACATATAACTGTTAACTTGACAAATGTTTTGAAATATAATATTCACAAATATATTCTTATAAATATATTGTAATATAAAAGCATTTTTTGTTCACTACATTAAAAAATTTAATGGAAAACTCATAAATGTTGGACATTGGAAATGTGTTTTTATGACCAAATTTATTCCAAAATTCAAAACAAATTTTCGAAACATTTAAAACTGTAACATTGCAATTTTGCTACATTGTAAATTATTTTTAAATTACGAGTACTTTAGAAGAGTTATATTTTATTTACGAAGAAGTTGATGATTAAAAAATAATTGTAAAAAGTAATTGTGGTTTTTCATTAATCGTCAAACGATAATTGAGAAAGACAGCAAAAATGGTGAGCTGTGAGAAACAAAGAATGTTATTAAACATGCAACGTAGAGAAAATGTTGAACGGTAAATCGTTGCGTAATTAAGGAGGCAATAAATGCACAACCGAGCAACGCGGTTTTGGTTATTAAAATGCAGGAACCGTGTTTAGTTCGTCGAGTTGTGGTATTTAATTAAGCGGAAAAAAAATCATTTTACAAAAAATAACTCCTTAATTATAATTAATTGATAAGTTAAAAAAATATTTTTGGATAATACATTTTACAAAAAATCTCGTAATTTTATTCTTCACCATACTCGCTTTATTATCTCAACCTCCGCAGGACCTTCGCCCTACTTGCAGCGAGCAGGCCTGCGCAGTGACGTCACAATTAACGAGCACTTCCTTCCGTTAGTCATATTTTTAGATTATAAAAATTCTAATGAGATGCTCGCTATTTTTTAAGTAGGTAAAGGTACAAACCGGATAAAGTCTGAGCGTTCCTGGTTAATTATTTACATTTCCCCGATTCCTGAGACAGTGTTTTGTTGGGCATGAAAATATTTCCTTTTGGAAAAATAATTGTTGTAAAAATTACGAAAATTAATTGTTGAAAAAATATCTCATACACGTGTATTGTACCATATCGTACCATATACCTCGCATATGGCACCACCAAATATTCATAAATTTACTTCAATAAATTCAATTCGATTATCTCTAGACGATAGATAGCCTTCCCCAGTCTCTCAAGTGGAGAGTTGGGGATAATAACTGTACGCTTTCAATAATATCAATGAGATATAAAAATAGCCCTTTAGAAATATTGATTATATATATATATATATATATATATATACATATATATAATTTAGATTCAAAAATTTAGAATCTCCAGGAGAAAGTTAAAAATATAGTTTTATTTTAAAAATGTGACTTTTTACATAAGGACCAAACAAGTTCAAGATGAAAATACTTAATAATATAAAAAACTGTCAAGTGTAAGTTTTTCCTTATAAGGACACTACGGTATCGAAACCGGTCGACGTCTCGGTAATCAACGTATTTCAATTAAACAAAATCATAATCAATTATTTTTATTTTTAATTTTAAGATTTGCATATATGAAAAATTAAATGTTTTTACGGGAATAAATTTTGGCTTTTTCCATAATTCATTAGAATTATTACACTTTTTTAATAAATTTAGTTAAAAAAATATTTTCTTAATAAATAAATATTTCCTTGAAACGTAATATTTTTACCTACATTGTTGCCTGTTTCAAACATTAAATCTGTTATTAATATCAAGTATAATTTATCTTTATAAATTATGTTATAATTGTGTAAATTTTATAATTTTAGAAATTTTCATTTTGTTAATTTAGAAAATATCGTTATTGTTAAGATGTCACTGTTGGATACAACATATGAACCTGACTCTTTTACCGTAGACCTAGGTCTAGATCCCCTCTAAGGAGGCAGTAAATATCTTTGACATAAAAATACAAAAACCATAATGTAATTCACTGAAAAATTAAACAAATGAAATGTAAAAGTATATAATTCTGAACTCCTACTTTGTATGCTTAAATAAAATAAATTAATAAAATTACATAAACGCAAAATCTTTTTTCATTAATATAATGATTTAAACTATTTATATTTTCCTTAAATAATGGATATTATTTAACTTGACCCTTTATATGATTTCACACATCTTTTATTTTCTATTAATAAATTAACCTGTTGATCGCTGATTTGTGACATTCTGACATTAGAAACTTACCTTCTACTTTGTTTCTAAATAAATAATTACTTAATATATAAATAGAGTAACTATATGCATTTATTGATTTCTGGGCAATTTTATATTTCAATTATTTTTCTAAGATTACGTTGAAAGGAAATCGTAAACGAGGCGGACCATTATGTATTGTATAAGAAGTTTGACCTGCAAAGGCCCACTGGCATGATCTTTAATATTACTTTTATTTTAATAGAAGGAATATTGAAACACAATACAAAATACGGCGTGTTGGTATTAACGTAAGCAAACTATTAAGTAATGAGTTTGTATACACATAAATGTGTTTTTCTACATATTTGAATACTTTGCATTAAACAAATATTTTTCGTTATTTCTACTATTAGGTCCTTACATATGAAATTGGCGTTTTGTCGTACTGGCAAATTTGATCTCAAATATCTTCTCTTTGGTTAGGAATTCCAAATCCAAATTTATACAGCTATTTACTCATGTATTTGTGTTTTGAAAATTATAATTCATTTGTTTTTTCCTTAATTGTTTTTTTCTTTGCGTCACTCAGTTTACAAAATGAAAAACTTGAAATATCGCGTTATTTACGAGTACGAGTTCCACCGTGGCACCAGTGCTGCAGAAACGGCTCGAAGGATTAATGATGTGTATGGCGACGGTGCCGCAAAAGAAAACACAGTGCGTTTTTGGTTCCAACGTTTTCGTTCTGGAAATTTCGACCTGCAGAACAAGCCCCGTGGACGGCCGGAGACCAAAGTTGATAATGAAGAATTGAAGGCTATTGTGGAAGCGGATCCATCGCAAAACACATCCGAGTTAGCTGCAGGCTGCGGTGTTAGTGATAAAACTGTTTTAATCCACTTGAAGCAAATTGGTAAGGTGAAAAAGCTTGAAAGGTGGGTACCTCACGAATTGAGTGAAGCAAATCAACAAACGCGCGTTGACTGCTGCGTTGCATTACTCAACCGGCATAATAATGAAGGGATTTTAAATCGAATCATTACCTGTGATAAAAAGTGGATCCTGTACGATAATCGGAAGCGCTCATCGCAATGGCTGAACCCTGCCGAACCAGCCAAACCATGCCCCAAGCGAAACTTGACTCCAAAAAAGTTACTTGTGAGCGTTTGGTGGACTAGTGCTGGTGTCGTTCACTACAGCTTTCTTAAATCTGGCCAGAAGATTACGGCAGATGTCTATTGTCAGCAACTGCAAACCATGATGGAAAAGCTAGCTGCTAAACAACCGAGGCTGGTTAATCGCTCTAAGCCACTGCTGCTTCATGATAACGCTAGACCACACACTGCACAACAGACGGCTACCAAATTAGAGGAGCTTCAATTGGAATGTCTAAGACATCCACCGTACTCTCCGGACCTTGCCCCAACAGATTACCATTTTTTTCGAAATTTGGATAACTTCTTGCAAAGGAAAAAATTCAACTCCGATGGGGCAGTCCAAACCGCCTTCAAAGATTTTATTGATTCCCGTCCGAATGGTTATTTTAGTAAAGGGATCGATGAACTACCTATGAGATGGCAAAAGTGCATAGATAGCAATGGTACATACTTTGATTAAATAAATATATTATAATAAAAAAAAATCGGCTTTATGTTCCTCCGATACTAAACGCCAATTTCATATGTAAGGACCTAATATTTCGTGATACCGTTTGGATAAAATTATGCCTTCGCACTGTATACGGAAAAGAAAGACAGAAAGGATATAATACAATTTTTTGTGATCCGTCCACATATTTTATGTTGTTCTATTTAATTTTTTGTTATATAATGATCTGGACTATAATTTATGTTATAATTGTGTAAATTTATATTTTTTTTTATGATCTGGCCAACTATTTTACGTTGTTCTATTAAATTTTGTTTTTTCTCGTCTATCCGTATACACACACATACACCGCACGTTGTGTCTTATTTTATTGATTTTTTAAATAGTAAAGTGATATGATTTTATTTATACATTTTACTTCAGAAAAATACTGTCCGCTTCGATGCAATGCTCGGCCAAGGATCTGCTGCAGATAATTGGCAATAAAAAAATATCAATACTTTGTGGGTGTTAAGTCATGTCAAATGTCATCCTATTGTCATGAACAGGTGTTACTTAGTGTGGAGTTATTAGTAGCTTATATTAACCAATGTAAAATAAACAAATAAATAATTAAATAAAAATAATTACATATTTTTATAATATGTGTACGGTCTCTGGGAATGAAATATTCAACACGAAATGCTCCATGTGCGAGAATTTTTAGTAATGTTTCAACGTAGCATTAATCTGTAGAACCATCCTCGGTACAGCATTAATTATTCCGCCGGGAGCAGACGCCTCCTGGAAGGCTGGAGGGCTCGAAAGGACCGGAACAAGTATTCCGGGGGCCAGCACCTGTCTGTTTTCCAATTTCAACATCTGAATAAAACGACCAGCCTGATAAATGGATAGCTCTGAGGTGTTATTTTTACCAACGAGGTCCGGTTTAATCATTGATATCAATGGTAGGCTTTTGATTTTTAATTTTTTTATTTATTTTATATTTTCTTCAAATGATTAATTTTTTAATATTTTTATATGTATATTCTGAGGACACGATTTGGAACTGGATTTTGTTATCGGAGGGATAATTATTTATAAATATAAATTATAGAAGTCTCACAGAGACGAAGCTTTTTATATGGGAAACGTTTATAAAAGTCTTGATATGGTGGCCCAGGGCTGATGACTAATTCGAGCTGGCTTATGTGATCCACACACACAATTCCACACTAATAATATAGAAGTAATATTACCAGCTACGAAATCTATGCATACTATGTCATGGAAAAGACTATAAATATCTATAGCATAGCCCATTGAATATATGAAAGAAACTGATTTAGAACATGTATATATACAACTTTCAAAATGTTGAAATGTGTGGATTACGATTATTAACGCGAAGATCTCGGCCTTAATATTTTATTTTTTTATAGAATTATCGTAAACCTTTCCTATTAATTGCACAACACACAGTGAATATCTCTTGTAATTTAATTAAAAAATTATTGAGAAAATTTTGCCATTCACATAGTCCAGTGTTCAAAAATTTATCAAAAAATCTAGAAATCGGAAAATGGCTACCATACGAAATAAATTAAGGAACAAAATTTTGTTTGTTTATTTCTTAATTATGTTTTTACTTTTTATTGGTAATTTTTGTTAGATTTAAAAAAAAAATTTTTTCTCGAAAAAAATACTTGTACTGTATTGATGTAGAAGCCCACTTGGGGATTGATAAGAAAAAATAATTAAGTAATTTAGATGGAAAACAATTAGTGTAGGTAAATTAAAAATACCATATCAGAGTATTTAGCGTCAACGACTATGAGTTCTCATAAATGAGGAATCAAAACGATTGAGAAAGGTTGCATCTATCGACGGATAATAAATTTTAGTTACAAATTTAATTTTAAAAATATTATTTTCATTTCAAAAAACGTCATTTGTTTTGGGTACACCTAGTATTTTATTAATAAGTATAATGATGGCTTAAATAATGATAAAATTAAGACCGAGCGATAGATAATAAGCGAGTGTAGGGCTAATGCCTCGGATAGAATGTTAATTTATTTGCTCAACTCGGAAGAATAATATCGCTTAGGCGTATTATTTGTATAATACTTTCTTCTTCATTACCTTTACCCAAGTTCGTGGACAAAAAACATCCATTTATCTTCGGGGCTTTGGCTTTCTGTTATTTTCATCCTATTATTTTAGTTATATCCCATAAGTCTGAATGGTACAGGGGCCCGCCGCGCCGCTGCTGGAGGGAGCCGTGTTCGGATTCATAAAATGTTGTTTTTGTTCTGTAATGGATTCCGTGCGGCGCTTTGACGCATTTTCTAAGCTTTTCAGAGACGACGAGATCGTATATCTCCGAGCCAGCCGGCGGTATTATTCGAGACCTAAACCGGTGAAAACTGTTTGTCTTTCCGCATCATTATTTTACATCATATTGTGATTTTGATTGCCGACATAGCGTATACAATCAATTTTTCAAATAAAAAAATATTTTTTATAGATCAATGACTTATAAGCTTTTATCGCGCATAATTTGGATTGTTTTAAATATAATTTATCATTCTCTTGTAAAAACGCTGATAAAAAAATAATTTACAAAAAAGTAACATAAATCATCACTAATTAATTATCTTTTCAAAACGAGATTTAAAGCATTCAAATATTGTTTCTCCGAATATTTATAAAAATCATCCCCTTCTTAAATTATTTATCTAGATTTCAATGCTTTTATTTCGATATCTTTTTTGTTGTGAATCAAAAATTCAATATTTCGTCATAGTTTTTGAATTAAAAAAAAATATTTCTAAGCTCTATACCCCAAAATGAAAAAAAACGTTAGGAGTCGAAAATTTGAATCGAATTGTAGAATCTTTCATCTAGAAATTTCAGACGCATAAATATCAAGACACTAGATCGTTCGGAATTTTGTTTTAATTCAGAGAAACAAACTGTTCGCTTCGTAATTAAGATGAACTATATATATGAAATTTTTGATATACACGCCAGACATGGCATGAAATAAAGAAATTAAAAAATATTTAGATTTTAAAAATGAAATATTTTACAAATATATATAGAAAAAAAGAATGAAATGTTCACCTGTGATGAAGGCAACATCTTTATAAATTTATCGCATACCATCAATTTACCGCAAGTCGTTAAATTATACTTGTTGATGACTAACACAAAAAATACACAACACTTACATGTACAGACACCTATTGGGAAAGTCAATTCATATTTTTTACATAAAGTAAAAAATGGCAACACGAGTACACATTGAGGAGAAGGTGATTTTAGATAATTATATTATTTTAATAATTTTCAAATTATTTATACGTATTTATATAATTGTTATTATAAAAATGAACAAAATAATGCCTAATTATTCAAAATCAGCTGCCGGATTATTCTCAAGATGATCAGTTTTACCTGTGGCATCATAAGACCTCATGCTTCGAACAAACATTTTATGATAGGTATGTAAGTAAGATTAAATTCATCTCCCATTAGTTACTGATTTGACCAGATAAATCTCATCTCACTCATTAACTTTAATTCATTATATGCAGCAGTAAATTTCGATACAATTAAAAATTAATTATTTGTATTGATTTTTGATTGAAGTTTGGAATCACGATTATCATAAAATAAAATATTATGTAGGTATTTTACTACTTGAGTTTCGACATCAATACATCTACACTGTTGTTGCTTATTCTATCAATAATATAATTGTGACCAATACGGAAGGCGACCATGTACAAATATGTAGCTACCAGGCGCGTGCAGTGAGAACATTGAAGCATAACGTTTACATAAACATATATTGGAGAAAAAATATCGAAATGAAATACCTATTTATCTGACAAAATATTATGAAGAATTATAATGGTAGTAATTTGATATTTAATTATTGTGAAATATTAATAATATTACGTGGAAAATTACGACATATTTATTTTATTTCATTTTTTTTTCAAAATAAATGATTAGGAGTCACGCTTCAATGTACTCACTGCACGCCTCTGGTAAATAGATATGCGAACATTGAATAAGAATATCGCATTGATATTCTTACTATTTTCAAACTAAGCTAAACGTTCTTGCCATGAATATAGGACTAGATTTCTGGTGTCCTGACGATAGTCATAACAACTACACACCAAGTTACTCAAATTATTTTTGAATATAGTTAGTTCAATACTTTACCTATCTATGAAAGGTTCTGTCACTCTTGAAACTCGAATAGCATAATATATAGCATTTAATTAAGTTCAAGTAGAGAAATCATTGTAAAATTTAATCAATTTTATTAATCATAAATGATATTTACAATGTTAACAACAATTACATCAAAAATATAAATGGTCTACCATTTTAAGCTTAAGACATCCTGGGTAAAGTTCTCATTCACATTACTTACCAACACGATTACGACCGATGGGACGACAAAAACGGAGAAGGATGGATAATGTTAATGAAAATCTTGAAAAGGAAAGCGTTGTTATGGGTTGGTCGGGGCTCAGTTATGACAGCGATGAAGACGAAAAAACATATTTTTTTACGATCATAACACCTTATGGTCACCTCTAGATATGCCCAGAAGACTACGTGGTGAATTTCACCCTAAATCTGCCAACGACGACGTGTCGAAAAAGACCTAAAAGAAGATTATTTCGACAACAGTACAGCACAACACCTTGCTCAATAGAGAAAACAGACAAGCAAGGCCCACCTCAAGTAAATGGGACTAATGGTCTAGGAAGAAGAAGAATCGAAAACTATGAAGCAAATAACACGTATCTGTTAAATTTTTTGATAATTAATTGAATATTCAAAAGTTTCATATCTCTGATACAAATAACGTGGCGTCGCTTGTTGTGGTGATCTATAAATTTCATATGGAATAAGATGTGTATATATCATGAGACCAGAACGCAATGTTTGAAATTTTTTGTTGATGATGATGTTGAAGATGATCATGATGATATATATTTATATTTCGAATATCTCAAATGTATATATTACGTTATTAACGCTGCCCACGTGACTAGTATTTTTGCAACGTGAACGTCGCGGTTGACCATTGAGTGAATTAATAATAACAATTAACATGTAGGTACTAAAACCAATAGTTCTCCTTTGAACATTGAAATCGCTAATACAAAATAATACAAAGAAGGCACGAGGATGGCAGATTTTTGGAACCCCAACGTGTAAAATTTTCCAATACACATTAGAGTGGACCAAACATTTTTTCCTACTTTAAAGAGCACGTCAATAAAAATGTGGTAAATGGTCTGAAAATAATATTCTGAATGGGATATTATAACATTTTGATAAGTTTATTAGCCTCCGGATTGAAATCAATTATTCGATTATTTTTTTCGAGGTACGTTCTAATTACGGTTTCAACCAATAATAGTTAAACGTTGATAATTCTTCTAGATTACGGTGTGAGATTGTTGTAAGATTGTCGTGTTCAAGAGCTTTCATTCCTACTGTTAAACATTAATATATTGCTGAAGGATTTTTCATGTAGCATTTTCTTGTAAAAAGCAAATGTTACTTACCTATCTAATGTTATTTTGTTTTATAGACGCACGTTTAAAAACTTTTTTAATCTGGCTGTAAAACCTTATATTTTCAGATATAATATATGTGTCTCGTATAGACGAAGCTATATTTTTATTTGGGAAGTCTTTTTGTAGAAATCATAGGGCTTACGAGCTATCATTTGGTTGGCTTAAGTGATCACTTTACACAATGTAACTTTCACCATTTCTACTTGATCGACTACCACATCTATCAAAATTTTGAAGTTGTATATATAATTAACTTACACGACATGTTTCGTATGTGAGTTGTATTTTTACTACCGCCACCTGCAGTTCAAAGCTTTTTCATTTTCATAATCCAATACAGTCGATCGTGAGACAGTATTCCATATCCGATTCTAATAAAATATTATACGTAGGCTAAAAACATCATTAAACGCCCTTTTCTTGCTGTGCGAGACAAAAAACGGAAAAAATATTTTTTCATATAACGGTGACGCACCCTAGCTAAGCATTTATTCTAGTGTATTACCACAAAGCAGACAACCGCTCAGTGTGTGCATTAAAAGAGACCTATATTATTTTATATATATTTTTATAGAAGTTGTTTTATAACTAAATATCTTTCTGGTAATGAGATCCCAATGACAAAAGCTTTTAGTGACAGTCAAAGCAAAATGCAAATATTTTATTCATATTTTGTAAGTTTAGCAATGGCGTTATGTACGTCTCCTGGGAAATTTGAATTTAAAATAGAATCATACATTTTTAAATGCATTTAATTATCATTGAACACATTGAACGTTTTTTTATTTATATTATTTTCTAACATAGTCATTTTATCATCGAAATCATTATTTATAAAAATAAATCATGTACGCGCGGTAAAAGTAATAGAGCAAGAATTCGTGAACGCCAGACCTACACGTCACAGCATAAAACCTGAAAGTATATCTGCGCAATGTCTCCAATAGAGGTAGGAAGGAATGGCTATTATGAAGTTTGGATCATCGGGGCTTTGGCAGGTAATAGGTAGCAAGGGTGTATAAAATTGCAACCCAAAAACGTTAAAGTAAAAACCTTAATTTTATATATTTTCTTCGTGAGTGAGTGTATATGTTTTAAAAATAATATCTGACACTTACGTCATTTTTACAATAAATAATTTCTCGAAAATCACTTTTAATCGAATTCGGCATGGTGACGAACAAAAACTTTTTTAAATAACAGTCGAAATATTCATGAAGTCACATTCAAAATGAATTCGACAGCTGACAAGAATTCGATATGGCGTCTTTAGTTCTGGTATTGCATTCCCGATACATGTTCCGCTTCATGCTGCATGCGCAACTTCCGTTACAGTAAAAAGTTAACCCTGAATGCGCTTAAGGAAATATTACTTTTAAAAAATGCTTACATTTATTTATCTAAATATTGATGTTTATTTATTTATCTAAAAGCAAAACGACATCATCATATTTCGCAGTCTCACAGAATCACAATTGTAAAATATATAAGATAAACAGTATAACAGCACAAAGAAAATGGGGAAAATTTCATGTACCAAGGAAGTTGTTGCAGTAATAAATTACATATTTTTGTAAGAAAATTTGATTAGTCCCCGTTTTCCAAAATAACGTTATAAACAGAAACAACACATTGTCCTTTAATATTTATGTATATATTATAATATAGTCATCATCACTTCCTCGGATCACTCCCATTAGGGTACTTTCGAGAAAGCTTTCTTTTGGAAATATCTGGCCCAGCATAGTCGAACTACTTTTGTCTCCATAACTAGTTCATTGTTATAACTAGTTCATAAAATTCAACAGAGTTGAACTAAACAGTAAATTGAACCCTTTTTTAGGCAAGGCGACTGGGACACAAGATAAGTATGCCTCCCTCGCAGACATTTCAAACATATTTATAATGCAGTAAAAGTATTTATTTTTGAATAAATGAATCTCCTTGTAAACAAAACTATTTTTTATAAAATACTTTTTTGTTTTTAAATTTCTCTCTCTCTCTTTAAGTAAAAAAAGACATTTTATAATAAAGCGATGAGTATATAGTTCAGGCTTTTTATAATTGTTTAAAATTTATAATCTTAAAAAAAAAGTTACACTTAGAGGTACCAGGCGGTGGAAGGGGTTGTTCCAAGAAACTTTCGTTAGTTCATGTCTATATATTTTGGTGCTCTGTGGGTCCATCTGATTTTCGCTGCCTATTTTCCTATTTAGCTTCTACATTTCAGAGTGCTTTTCTCCCCTAGATATTAATCATATTTTCTTCTGCCAGTGTTGAGATGTAATATAACTAAATAATATTGGACCTGCAGCTTAACATTTTATTCATTATAGATATAAATATTAGTTTAATTCTTAATTTCATTTATTTATTTTTCGAATATCTTTAATATAAGCGTATTTATATTAGTATATTTAAAAAAAAAAGTTTAATGTGTGAATAATACTATGGTTGAGGTGTGTAGTGGTATTTACATGCTAGTGTAATGGCTGTCCTGACGGAGAGACGGGTACGTCTCGAATACCTGTGGACTAAAATTCTCCGCTTGTGGTCGTGTACTATCATAACTAACATCAATTTTGTCTTCTTAGTATTATTTATTTATTCAAAAGGGAGTCCTTTTTAAAATAAAGATAAAGTACCCTAACTAATCCGAGTCTCAAAACTCAAAGTCGTCTCAAGCTGCCGCGAGAATACAGAGCGCGGGAGCTACTTAGAGTCGGGGCGGGCGCAGGTCGCCAGCAGAGGCGAGCGTCGCCGGTGCTGTCGACGTCAGCGTCGGCGTCGCATCGGCTCGACGTCACCGGAATTAGTGGCGACGCCACTGCTCGTCATTTGGAATGCTAATTAACCCAGAACATTTTCCTTCCCGGGGCTATCTCATTCCGGGCGTACATTTTTTCTACCTCAGGTTAAATAAAGCTCCTTTAATTACTCAGTCACAAGAATTGCTGCATCTGCAAAAGAAAACAACAAGAAAGAGATGATGGACATTACTTGCGAGAAAATATATTCTGCGGGATAATTTTTCATATATATCGACGGTGTAAAGGCAAATGTAATATTTTTCATACAGTAAGTAATATAATTTTATTTTATTTTATAGAAAAACTTTTTAAACTTTTGAAGTTTGCTGTAACACCTTATAATTTAAGATATATTAAAGTTGTCTCGTAAAGACGAAGCTATCTTTTTATATGGTAAAGGAATAATTTCAATCAATATTTAATCATGATCATGATTTATCGTCCAAAATCAGAAAAACTAATGAAATTTGTATTCCCACGCCGATCGGTTTTGCTAAGTATTGTATTATACCGTCACACAATCACAGATGGTTTTTAAGATAAATTTATTTTTTTATATTGAAAATATGATTTGTTAGCACATAACATAGCAAGGTAACTCAATATGGATCTCATATCTCTAGTGTATATAGATTGTATTTTTGCAGTTATGTAAACAATAAAAAAAATTAAAAAGAGTAAATCCTATTTTTTAATGAAATTTCGAATTGTTTATTTGTAAAAGTTTTAGCAGCTTTAACGTTTGCAAACCGTTTGTAACTTTATAAATAGTTAATTATTTTTATATATTCATTTCTTTTTAATTAAAGACTGTTGAATCGTGAAATGTTTTGTCGTCATACTCCGAATCATCCCATTTTTGAAAGCGTCGATAGACAACATTATTATTTGGCAAATATTTATTTATCTGCTGGTGATGAAAAGAATACTCGGCGGTGAGTGCTTGCGCAACTTTTACTTTTCGAATTTTTATCTTCGCCGAACTTGCTGATACGCCTACAACTTTTGCGCATTTTTAAGTGGAAGAGCGAGTCTGAGATGTGTTCTGCGTTCGGTGGCTGGACTTGTCCCGGGGCGAGGGGAAATCGGAATCACTCCTAAAATCTTATCAAAAATATTCCAAACCGCCGCGCCGAATATATATAATACTTTTACTTATATCGTCTCTTTAGAGGTAAAATTCACTAAGTGACGTTGGAGTAGTTTTAAGATAATGAGGATAAAGCGTTCAACTTGTGATATTAAAAATATTTAAAATGTTCAAATTATAAGTTTTAGTACTAAATTACTATAAATAGACACTGAAAATTTACTTAATGTAATTTCATAATAATGTCTTCAAATAAAAATATATACCTATATAAATTAATTAATTAATTAAGAAAAATAAAAAATTATCTTAAACAAAACTTTAACCCTTTTTACATTAAACAATTATTCTACACATATTTACACTTGGACTTATGACTAACTCAACTTTCACTAACATTCCACTTGATACTCTGTAGATACATAATAACTACCTTATGAAAATAAATACTACTGACGAACTCGAAAAAATATTATAATTGTGTTCTATAACGCCACTCTGGGACAGGCGTAGCCTAGTAGAGTGGCATAATCCACAAATTAAACAAAACAAAAAAAAGTGTAATTTATCTTATGTTTTATTGTTAAATTAGTATTAAGTATCTTAATTTGTAAACAAGGATTTTTTTTAAATAAAATAAAATTAAAAATAAAATATTCACTTACTGATTGTTATCTGGAATAGGGATGGAAAAAATATGAATGTTTATATTCGTTCAACTCATTTTGGTCAATATTACGGTAAGTGAGTTTTACCTCTAAATGGACCATAAATATTGTATCTTTCAGAATAAAATATATTAAATTACTAGCGGCAAACCCGTGAAAATCACGAATATAATAATAATGAGTAACGACCCTTGCGTGTAAGACGAGCCGCGCGCTGATTAACGTGTTATATTCGGGCCTCATAAGTGGCTAGTAATCATCAATGTTGTTGCTGTAATTCCAGATGATGATTATCATTACATGAATTCAAAATTACGATTCCATGATGAATTAAAAAAATCTAATGAAAAGTCCACTAAACATTTATTGTAATTGTGGGGTATCAAAGCAAAGGCAGCAATATCTAAAAAAATAAAAATATATTTTGAATGTAGTCACCGAGGTTGCTGATTTAAGATGTACTGAATTCTAGATTTTATGCACGTATCCCTTCCGAAATCGTGTTTTCTATAAAATTTACAATTCACTAATTATAAATTAGTAATCTTCGATGACTGCATTAATTTTTTTTGGATATTGCTGCCTTTGCTTTCATACGCCACAATTGACAATTCTTTTTTTTTTTACCGAGAACTTTTTATCTACAGTGTGGCCTAATTTTTAGCTTGGATTTAAATAAATAAAGTAATAAATTTACAAAGTATTCATTGGAATTCATTGCAACTCAGTTTAGTGTGGGTCGAGCTCTGTCTGCATCAGGTCGTATGGCCCGAGCAATCGATGTTCGCATGTGCTAACATTAATTAACGACCTTCAGGCCCTCCTTCCAATTTGGCTTCGGCGACCTACATCGTTAAGGTTGGTTACATCTATGACACGAGTAATAATACTTCGTATGATAATAATCAACACTATACTGCATACAAATTGCACAAACACATATTTTTGATAAAATTGCTTTTCTTATATTTAATTTTAATCTTTAAAAATTGTTTTTCAATTTAATTAATGATCATTAATTTAAAGAATTTTTAAAAATTTTTATTTAAGTGTTGCATCATGTTTTTATCCAACAATTTATTTATATTCATGAATTGCCGCTATAATTATACTCCAAATTTCACGAATAACCTAGTTTTTTTGACTAAATTACTGTTCAGAATATTTTGAGTTTGTTCAAATCTTTCAGAACAGTGCTGGATTTATATTTCTGAATTGTAAATACTGGTAAAAAAAAAGGAATTTAACAAAAATTGGAAATAATATTTCCTGGCGTATCCTAGTGTAATGCAAGTATTCGGATGAATTTCATTACACACAATAAAGTATATTGCTCCCAAAATTCCGTAAAAAATCAATGTAGATTTTCTCATTAGCGACATCTGTGGGGATTTAGGGGAATGAAAATGGCTTTGTACAGGCCGCATGGAAAAGGCGCTTACAACTCATATATGAAAGCTTTTCACGCAATTTGAACATATATACATCTTCCAAAAAATGAATAAGCATGGTATATTGGGGTATCATGGGTGGAAATGGCGAATGTTACAATTGTGTAAAGTGATCACTTAAGCCAACCATAAAAAGACAGGTCATAAGTCCTGTTACACCCAAATGACTTCTATACCTACTTTCCCATAATTAATACAGTTTCGTCTCTGTGAGATATCTATAATATACACTAATTGACTAAATTACTTTTTGTATTTCTTGAATGCAGTACATAACGGCAATCTGGTGCCAACTATGTACGGGAGTGAAGCCTGAAATTGGCAAAAATGGAATGAAAGTAGTCTTAATGCGTTAGAAATGCGGTCACTAAGACGCTTGTGTGGAAAATCTTTGATCAATAGAATGAGGAATGAAAAAATTAGAAGTGAATATAATGCTAGCCGTGGTATGGTAGATAAAACAAAGAAAGGAGCTGAGATGGTTTGTTTATGTAGAATATATCAACGAGGAAAGAATGATTAAGAAAATATATATGAGACGAGTGTTGAAGAGAACTGGAATAGAGGGCGTCCGCTAAAGACCAGCACGATCATATACTTCAAGTTTTGAAGGATGGCCTTGTTAAAAGCCCCAACAACCATAGAGCATGCATGAGAAGATGTATGGATATAGCCGAAGCAAAAGTGGTGTGCCAAGATGTGGCGTTCTACCCTCTCTGCCTATACCAGTGGGGATACAGCGTGATGGTTAGTTCGTTAGTTGGTTAGCTAGTTTGGACTTGGACCTTGCAAATATTTCAGTTATATAGTGCGCATTAGTTAAAGTTAGTAAAATGATTAGTCAAGTTTATTTTTAGGACTACTTTTCTCTGCATTATTTTTCATTATTAATTATTAATTAACCGTAAAAAGTGTATTGTGTAGGTAACTATATCACATTCAAATGTTCACAAAATATTCATACTTTGTACCTACTTTAATGTCACTCTAGGACCATCTATTAGGGTCATTAATGACACGTTGACAGTCTGTTTGTTAAAAAAAAAAAAAATTGTTGAACTTTATTAGGGTTATTTAAGTGTAAATGGTTACGGATATTTTATACGAACCGTATGTTTTTCCGAGAGACAGTTTTCGACGTTTCGTTGAAGTCGTATTCAACGTCATTAGGAAAACGACCTGTACCCGCGGAGGTACAGGTCGATCTCCCGATGACGAGAATTGTCTCACGAAAAACATACAGTTCGTATAAAATATCCGTAACCATTTACAGTGAAGTATGTCTAACGACCATAAAAATAACCTTAACTCTTTATTAGGGTTGATTTTGAACAACCATAACGTGATTTGACCTGCATTTTAAGATACATTTCATAATACACAATATCTTCCTAGCAGAATTTGCATTACTGGTTCTCAATTAATTATTGGTTATTCAATTAATAAGGTAAATACATATCTAATCACAGGAATCCAGCAGGATCGGAGAATATTTATTTCACTGTTTGCTTACCTAGAACCTAGATATTCTTAGAAAATTTGATGAAAATATTAACGATGACAATTTAATGATGTAACATAAATTCAGACAACTAGTAAAGACTTATTTCTAGCGGGAGCGATCTGCGTTAGAATTATATCCAGTATAAAGATGACACTACAAATAGGTTATTTATAGTGTCAGCCTTTATATTTTACACTTGTTGTAACCCGTTGAAAATGACGGTAATTTTACATGCCGGTTTCTAAAGAATAAGTGTCAACTTATTTATAGCCGACACCCGTGAAATAGTAACAACGATTTTTATCAAAATATTTTAACAATTTTTTTTATATTTCCCCTGCCGGCAGTTAAATTTAATCCCTGGCGATTATGCTGGGCGGAGCATACAATGGTTCGCGTCTTTGCTAAGCCCTTGTATATATTTATAATATCTTTTTGGCGGTCCACAAAAAGGCGGCGGTAGCAATACGCGTTACGTGGCCGGTTCTCTGATCGTTTAATTTGTTTTATTTAGCTGCGAATTCGAACTAAATTACGGACGTTACAAAAGTTACGGAAGGACAGACAGACAGGCGGACAGACGGACAGACAACGAAATTATTATGTTTGATTTTAATTGCTCTTCTGAAAGAGACCTTTTAAGTGACTTGTTATCAATAAATAATATTTATATTTTTTTCTTTGTATTACATATTTTTTTAATCGTTGTGTTTTACTTTAACGCCATGATAATGACATGTTTATACGATTAAATACTAACCTGTATTGACACATTTTACTAATTTACCTGAAATGCTATTTCGCGGTAAATTTGCATGTCTAATCTAATTATTAATTAGATTTTCAATCTTATTATTAAGTAGGTACCTAGTACCTACATATATACATACATAAATACCTACATTTATTTGGTGAAAAATAAAAGTATACATTTTTAATTAAATTAAAAACAAATTATAAACATAAACTAAACATTACAAAGTAAGGGTAATTATATTAGGTCCTTACATATGAAATTGACGTTTAGTATGGGAGGAACATAAAGCCGATTTTTTTTTATTATAATATATTTATTTAATCAAAGTATGTACCATTGCTATCTATGCACTTTTGCCATCTCACAGGTAGTTCATCGATCCCTTTACTAAAAAAACCATTCGGATGGGAATCAATAAAATCTTTGAAGGCGGTTTGGACTGCCCCATCGGAGATGAATTTTTTCCTTTGCAAGAAGTTATCCAAATTTCGAAAAAAATGGTAATCTGTTGGGGCAAGGTCCGGAGAGTACGGTGGATGTCTTAGACATTCCAATTGAAGCTCCTCTAATTTGGTAGCCGTCTGTTGTGCAGTGTGTGGTCTAGCGTTATCATGAAGCAGCAGTGGCCTAGAGCGATTAACCAGCCTCGGTTGTTTAGCAGCTAGCTTTTCCATCATGGTTTGCAGTTGCTGACAATAGACATCTGCCGTAATCGTCTGGCCAGATTTAAGAAAGCTGTAGTGAACGACACCAGCACTAGTCCACCAAACGCTCACAAGTAACTTTTTTGGAGTCAATTTTCGCATTGGGGCATGGTTTGGCTGGTTCGGCAGGGTTCAGCCATTGCGATGAGCGCTTCCGATTATCGTACAGGATCCACTTTTCATCACAGGTAATGATTCGATTTAAAATCCCTTCATTATTGTGCCGGTTGAGTAATGCAACGCAGCAGTCAACGCGCGTTTGTTGATTTGCTTCACTCAATTCGTGAGGTACCCACCTTTCAAGCTTTTTCACCTTACCAATTTGCTTCAAGTGGATTAAAACAGTTTTATCACTAACACCGCAGCCTGCAGCTACTCGGATGTGGTTTGCGATGGATCCGCTTCCACAATAGCCTTCAATTCTTCATTATCAACTTTGGTCTCCGGCCGTCCACGGGGCTTGTTCTGCAGGTCGAAATTTCCAGAACGAAAACGTTGGAACCAAAAACGCACTGTTGTTTTCTTTTGCGGCACCGTCGCCATACACATCATTAATCCTTCGAGCCGTTTCTGCAGCACTGGTGCCACGGTGGAACTCGTACTCGTAAATAACGCGATATTTCAAGTTTTTCATTTTGTAAACTGAGTGACGCAAAGAAAAAAACAATTGAGGAAAAAACACATGAATTATAATTTTCAAAACACAAATACCTGAGTAAATAGCTGTATAAATTTGGATTTGGAATTCCTAACCAAAGAGAAGATATTTGAGATCAAATTTGCCAGTACGGCAAAACGCCAATTTCATATGTAAGGA
>JADDOH010012057.1:0-40728 GCA_016648135.1 Agrypnia vestita
AAAAACGTAATATAATAGAAATTTAAAAACAAAAAAGTAATAATGTAGAGTGAAAAGATATAACACAAGCTTTGAAAGTCATAATATAATAAAAAATAGTAGCCTAGTAGAGTGGCATAATCCACAAAATTAACAAAAAAAAAAGGGAAATTTATCTTATATTTTTATTGTTAAATTAGTATTAAGTACCTTTATTTGTAAACAAGGATTTCTTGAAATAAATAAAAAAAATAAAAATCAATTATTTAAGTCCAATTCGACAAATACTATCTTTTTCAATACACCTTTTAATATATATATGAATAATATATAGTTATTGGCAAAGACGTCCAGTTGCTCGTATCTCTTTGCTAGTCTAGGAAGCCTTTGCAATGGGGAATGAAAGATAAAGCTGCAGTTTCCACGGCAAAACCTAAATGGCTTCTAGTTACGCGAGACGGAACACGCAAGCAGATACGTTCTAGTAGTTGAGGACAGTCGATAATACCATTTATTAGTTTGTGTAAAAAGATCACATACAACTTTCAAAATTTTGATGAGTGGATGTTCTTACGATGGAATTGGTGAACATTGTATAAAAGGATCACTTAAGAAGCCAGCCCATACAAGTTAATAAGCCCTGGGCCACCCAATTAAGACTTCCATACACGTTCCCCATACAAAAATCTTCGTCTGTGTGAGACTTTGAGAAAAAACTGTTTAAAATTTCAGATGGCAAATAATGATGATAAAAAGTGTCAAATTTTATGAGCTTTTCAAAGTGATTTATTATAGTAAATAATTATTATAAAAGTAAAGTTCTATTATTCAATACGAGCGTTAAATAATTCATGTAGTTGGAGATTGTATTCATAGTGTATTTATAGAAAAGTGATTCAGAGCCATTGTTATTATTACCGTTGAAATGCAATCTTCTTCTAAACTCCATCTTTGATAAACTTTTCTTAGCTTTATTTTCATCTCTGTATTGCTAAGTTTGTTCCCATCATTTTCTATTTTTATCAGGGAATCTTTGCAAGTTTACGTTTTCTTCCATTGCTATTATAAATGTTGTATTTATCTATTCAGCAAGTTTTATTGCATTAAATATTGCGAAAATAGATTAAAACGATTCCATTTGCAGAAGGAATTTAATATATATTTTAAAGTAAACGATTTTGAATTGCTATGTTGCAATTTTAAAACAAAATATATTATCTCATTTTTATATAATATAAATGATATTGTATTATATTATGCAATACAATATATATATTAAATGATATTGTATTGTATCATATTATGATATTGTACCAAAGCAGCATAATAAGACAGGTCACAAAGTTGAAGCAAAAAGAATTTTTTAATGAAATTATCTTTTTATCGCTACATTAAAATGATATCAACGTATGATACATTAAAATAAATGAAAATATCAACTACACAAGATTACAATTTTTTGCTGGATTATTGCCATTATCCAGCAGGAGAATTTTATCTGATTTGAATTTACTCTACAAAATTATTAACTCGCATTTTGACACCCCTAATATTTTATGTTCGTTTATGTTTCATGCGCCTGAAAGAGCTAAACAAATACCTACACTATTTTATTGTGACAACACTAGAACCAACTCACATTTTAAGTCTCTTGTACCCAGACTGCATAGGCTAGGTAACACCTATGCGTATATCTCTGATATTTTTAATTCCAGTTTAGCACAGTATAAAGATTCGCTACTAAAAACTCTACACCCTGTCGTCCTGAATTCATAATGCAATCATAAACAAATTATTATACCCATTTATTTATTGTATATACTTCTCATCTCCTTTTTCTAAATTACTGTTATCAATTTAAACAACTATCTATACTATATCAATTCTGTAATTTTTTGCCGTCAACTCTTTGGATTTCTTGTATATATTATTATGTTCAAGGTACTTCTGTGCGGTAGGTATATTGAAATAAATAAATAAACAGTCGCTAACCCAGATTTCCGCAGTTTTAGTCTGTTTAAATTTAAACGAATGAATTACGAATTACTACGAGCTCTCACCCGCGCGGTAAGTAATGGAATAAGCGAAATACCAGGGCGCGTACGTCAAACCCAACCCCCTCTACTACCCATATCTACCCTTTTTCCTGGCCTGCAAATATTTCGGTTTTCTACAATATTATTTCAACAAAGTGTATTATGCTTATACAGCGAGTACCACAGCAAAATTCATAATAAAAAGAGTGTTTTTATTTGCTTTCACTTCAGATGTTATGGTTTTGGATATAAAATGAATTAATTTTTTTTTTGGGTCGCAGTCCTAGGATTGTTCTGCAACAAGCACTCGCTTTCTCCCCTCCTCATTTCTTGGTAGGTGCTACAGCATATATCCGATAATCTGGTCTACGTAGCTTAATCTCGGGCGGCCTCTGCGATTGTTGCCTTCAACATTTCCCTCGACGATGGTAAAAATCAGGGCCGGATGCCTTATATTATGGCCTATCCACATTGCTCATTGTTGGGCGATTCTGTTCAGGAGCCGCCTCTTTTCGCCCACCCTGCTCAACACCTCGTCGTTTCGGATATGTTCTGACCAATGAATCCTCGCCATGCACTGTAGCACCACACCTCAAAGGCTGCTAACCTCCCGGACATGCTCTGGCCGATGGTCCATGTTTCGCTGCCATACATCAGCACGCTCCAGGATTCAAGGATCTTGGATATTTCGTTGAAGGCTTGTTGAAGAAGAAGGTTGTTTTGTTGAATGAAGTAATTAGAAAAATAAAAATCCGAAATAATAAGTAAGTCGACATGTGATGAGCCATTCAGAGCACGAGATCTTGAACCTCATAATATATTTTTTTTTTATACTTTTTTTTTTAATACTAAATATGAAGAGTATTGTCATAGGTGAGGCAGATACTAAAAACTCGTTCCCCTCCTTGACCATGCGCATTATATACATTTCGAACGCTTTTATGTTTATATATAATAAAATTAAATTAGGAACAATCACTTGAATGAAACTGTAAAATTGTGTGATCTGTCATTCATATAGAATCGACTTGTTTATAATTATGTCTCATCTGTGTCATTCTTTAATTGTAGAAGAACTAACTAACTTACTGTCACGCCGTTTCCCCGCAGGGGTAGACAGACAGGATTGAACGCCACACTCTTCTATCCTGGCACACCACTTTTTCTTCGGCCACATTCATACATCTTCTCATACAAGTTCTACAGTTGTTGCGGCTTATAACAGGGCCATCCTCAAATACTTGTAGTGTCTAATCGTGCCAGGTCTTTTGCGGACGCCCTCTATTGTTGCCTTCGACACTCGCCTCATATGCCATCCTTTCCTCGTTCATACGTTCCACATGACCAAACCGTCTTAGCACTCCTTTCTTTATTCTATCTACCACACTACAGCCAGCATTGCATTCACATCGTATTGGTTCATTCCTCACTCTATCGACCAAAGATTTTAACTATATTTTCTGTATTTTGTCCTACCAAGCAATTATGTCTCCCTGCTGGATGACCAAATAAAATAAAATAATGCAGGGAAATATCATCGTCTGGAGGAAATCCTGGAAGAAAGAGAATGGCTGAATAATCTGAGACAAGGATTTAGCCAGTCTACTGTATAGCTATACCGAGCTGGAGTAGCCATAGTCTTACGAACGGATAGGGCACAAGAAGAAGAAGTGTCAGAAAAACATAGCCTACGCAGAGGTGGTATACCACACGTATCTGAGTCACGAAACGCGGTTTATTAAATGTTATTTTTATCTTAAAACAGTCAACAAGGGTAAAAAATTCTCCGCCGCAAATTTAAAAAAATATATCGCGGCTGTTCGGAGGTCTTGGAGTAATATTGTCTTTGTTAAAATAAGCACGGGACCTCTTACTTATCCTGTTACAGAGCAGCCTCTTTCAACTTTGAGGATCCAATAATGCCTCCATATTAATCGAATTCCGGACCCGGGCTGATTCAGCAGGCTTCCGTAACTGAATTACGCCCATAATGAAGTTACAAAAAGCGGCTATTGTGCCATGTGATTATGAATATCGAGGCGACGCTTGGAGATTTGATTTCAGAGTGTCTTTTTTCTACGTTCCATAAATTCAAAATTTTCAACCGTCTTCAATAACTCAACAATTTATTTAATGGAATACCGAAAACAGTGAAAATTTTAGGTTTTGTCTTAGGAAAAGCCAGCGATTTTCCATTTAGAGTATTTTTATGCAATCAAAAATAGGAATAGAAAATTAATTGTAAATGGTATACAGCAGTAAATAAAAATGAATCATAATTATACCACCTACCATAGGTCTCTCAGACCCCCTGCGATAGTTTTTTACTCACCTGAAGCAAACGCACGCACGTACGAGCGCTTGCGCGACACTTAGGGGCGCGGGGAAAAGGTACAGGAACTAACAAGTTAGTACGAAACTTGGGCACAAAAATATTCACGATTATCAATTCGACGGGGTCTGTGAGACATATGGTAGGTGGTTAAGGGTTAATTATGATCTCAAACAATACGAGAAGTATTTTCGTTATTCGAAGTACGACATTATAAAAACATTATGATACAGTATTTTAGAATTTTTGTTTAGGAATTTTGTGCAAAAATTTATATAAAATAATATAAAAAATAATTAATAAATATTAATAGGTGTACGCGTAAGTAATCAATTATTTTTGGTGTGGAATGATTGCTTCAGTCAAGCTCAGTAAAGTGAACGTGTAAAGACGTGTTTTATACGCAATATTATAATCCGTGGTCTTGTGACTTGTGATAAATAAATTTAATTTTTTTTGTTACTCTGTTGTAAAATGGCGGACAATCAACTAACTGAAGAACATTTACGTCATTGCATGCTGTTTCATTTTCGATCGGGTGTTAATGCAACGGTTGAAACAAAGAAAATTTGTGATGTGTATGGAGACGTATTAAAAGTAAATAAGTGCCAACGTTGGTTTAGAAAATTTTACGATGGTGATTTTGACTTGTCTGATAGCGATCGAAGTGGGCGCCCGGCAGGGTTTGATAATGAGGCTTTAAAAACACCTAGAAGCATATTTTTCTTAAAAGTCTACCAACAAGATGGCAAAAGGTAACGATGGAGATTAAATCGATTAAAAATAAAATTAAATGTAGTTTAATTCTTTTTAGTTGCCACTTAAATAATTGATTACACCTAATATTAAGTGGAAAAAGCTTGGCTGTCGAATAGCGAAAGTCAACAACTGAATGTATATAAGTATAACGGAGCGATAACTATCTCCGGTATGGTCTAGTGGCTAGGATACCTGGCTCTCACCCAGGAGGCTCGGGTTCGATTCCCGGTACCGGAATTTTTTTTTAAATTATATTTATTATTATAACTATTTTGAATAATATTTTTATCTCCTTAATTATAAATAATATATTTATCTTGTATATTTATAATAATATACTTATCAGTTATTTTCATATTTATGGCATCCGAATTCAATGTATCAAGTTAAGTATTTTTATTTTGGGTGGCGTCGCGGCGCCGGCGCCGATGGCGTAACGTCACTCGAGCGCCAAAATTCTGAAAATGATTTTTTCATAAATAATTTTTCGGTATGTTTTTTCGGTCGAATAGTCTCGCTCGTGGTTAGGTCTGAAGGAATCGGTGTCAGGGTCGTCCCTAGACATTTTTAAACAACCGAGAAAATGTCCAGACTATGTCCGCGAATGAGATTTTCAACTCGAGATAGGGATTTGAGGCATTCGAGATGTGGATCTATAGAACAATTCTCAAAATAAGCTGGATGGACAGAGTTACGAATGAAGATGTCTCGAAAAAGAAAAAGAAGTTATTAAAACAATAAAAATCCGAAAACTTCAATATCGAGGACATGTGATGAGACATCCAGAGAAGTACGAGATCTTGCATCTCATAATGCAGGGAAAGATTGCCGGAAGTCGGGACCCTGGAAGAAGGAGGGCTTCTTCAGGAGACAGTGGATTGGCCAGTCTACTGTGGAGCTGTTCCGGGCCGCAGTAAACAAAGTCCGCATAGCCAACGTCCGGTAAACGGACAGGGCACGAGAAGAAGAAGACAGGGATTATATACTCTCACGAGTATTATAATATTTATTATGGTATTATTATCTGGTCTTAGTGCAGCTTACAGGCATGTGGAATAATACTAAGGATTATGAACAAAGCACTTAAAATAACGTTTAACTTAAATCGCTACAACGGAACCACTGAAATGTGTAAAATTATCAGTATGCTTATCATAGTTGATTTATATAAAAAAGGTAAAGATGCTTTATAAAGTAAGTATTAAACTATTTATCGGAATAACGACCTACAATCAAGCTACATAAGAGTTTCTTATATACAGCTGTTGAATTAAATAATGGACTTTCTAGCGACATAAACGAAATAAATAAAATCATGTACGCGCGGTAGAAATTATTTCTACAAACAAAAACTTTGTTAAAATACGATCGAAACATTCGTGAACTCGCTTATAAACGGAATCTGACAGCTGGCGTTAGTTCCGGTATCGCAATTCCGCTACATGTTCCACTGCTACGCGTTCCGCTACATGCTGCGTGCGCAACTTCCGTTACAAAAATGATCGAAACAGTCGTGAACTTGCACGTAAACAGAATCTGACAGCTGACAATAATTCAATACGGCGTCGTTAGTTCTGGTATCGCATTTCCACTTCGTCATGCTGCGCGCGCAATAAAAATTACCCTGAATCCGCCAAATCAATTAACACTCTTCAATAAACAACAGAAAAAACTGGGGAGGAGATAGTTAATATGACGAGATATTTGCATTATATATTATATTTTTGGTAAAAATGTCCTTAGGATTTCACGGCCGTCCAGAATCTTCCGTGTATAGTTTTCTGGGATATGCTCTCTTATGCAAACTCGATCATCCGGAAAAATCGGCATTTTGTGATGATCAATGAGCACTTTCTAGATACGGGCCACCATTTTTCAATTGAGCCGATCTTAGGAAAGCCCAAAACCACACCACACAACCACAAAACCACACGCGCCTGGTCAAAGAAGCAATTGAAATATACAAGCACCCGGTAAACATTAATAGGGACGACGGCCTTAAGTTAAAAACGTCGTGGTATCCAGCGCTGCAGGATAAATCAAATCGACGGTCCGTACAGTCCGACATCCGTTAGCAGATACACAACACACTACATCAAGACACACACACCCTGCTTTCGACACGGTACTGCAGTCAAGTACTTCACCTAACACAAACTTGAACGCACCCTGATTTCGGTACGGTATTGCAAGGCAATACTTAACCTACACTTCAACACACACCCGTCACATCAGCCCTGATGATGAACCCTGCAATGGGATCCAAAACGCCGTCCAGAGAGGTCACATCGACTGCCCAACGAACGAGGCAGTAACTCAATATTTTAGGTATTTGAGTAAGTACCATTTTTAGGTTTAGGCCATGATTGCCTACCTACAGTAAAGACAGCAGTATCTCAAATGTAATATTTAACAGATAAAAATATAAATTTTACAAAAGTAGTAAATCAGTTAACCATTTTTCTTCCATGTAATAATAAAATAACTTGAGTTATTGTTATAATAAAATATCTCAATTTCTAGTAAGATCGTCTTATTATTACCTACACACACAAAAAAAAAATGTTTGAAATTTCAAAACAGAATAAGAAATCCGGTTCGAGACTTAAAAGTGTCCCCCTGAAAACTCGATTTATTTGAGTTACTGCCTCGTTCGATGGAGCAGTCGACATATACACGGCAGGATATCCCAGAAAACTATACACAGAATATTTTAGGTAGTTTACTTTTATTTTAAGTTTGTCGCTCCCTGAAAGTGACGCCCTAGGGTTTTGCGTAATTTGCGAATTGACTGGGGCGGCCCTGCTCGGAATCACTTCGCACCCGAGGTGGGAGGAGCTCAGATCGCGTTACGGACGCGGAATGTGATCGCGGCACTTGCTGACATTGCTGCCGCGCGTCTGTGGGGATCGATAATTTTTGACGACGGGAAGCAAATTTGTCTGATCCCCGTGGAGCACAAAATCTTTAACAATCGCCATTACCGTGCGACGTAACCGTGCTTCTGAGCCCACGTTAGATAGTACTAGCTGTACCCGCGTAGATTTTTAGGGCCGGTCTTATAAACGAAAGACCAAATTTCCGTTAGTCAATCGACAATATACTAACGGATGGCCGTTCGTTTATAAATGTTACCGACGCTCGTCTTATAAAACTTTTTTTACCGTCCGTAAGTATCGCAATATCGCACTGCTCTTGTCTATGATTTTAGAGCTGTCAAAGGCGAATTATATCTCTTTTCTATCTAAAATTTCTCGCTCGCATCAGATTTTTGGGATACTTCCCACAACACTACATTGGTAATAGCCTTTAAAACCCCAACTAAGTCTGAGCAGCTAATAATATTGATCCTAGAGCATGGAATCTCGAGGCAACAAGCAATTTTGTAGGTGGTGATAATGTCAGATTCCTACGGATGCGCCTTTTTACATTGTTCCCAATATCTTCTAAAAGCTCATATAAGCTCTTGAGCAGACCTTTTTGACAAGCGAAAGCGGTAGATAAAATCTGCGTCATATATATTAAAATAATCCACTCGTATATTGAACACTCTTTGTCGTCGAGTTTGTTCTTTATACAATAATAGCTCGATATCGTTATGTGAAAACATTTTTCCTTGAAAATGTAACAACAGTCAGCACGGTATATATGTACATATTAAACAAACAGCATTAAACGCAAATTGACAGCGGACCTAACCTTAAAAAATAATACGTCAATCTGTCATACTTCTGTCAGTTTCAACTAACGGACGGTAAACTGGTGGTTCGACTGTCGGTATCGGCCGTCGGTAAAATTTTACTAAAATTTGATTAACGGATTGTTATAAGACGAAAAAAGTGACGTTTGTATCAAATTTCAGTTTATTTGGTCTGAAATTTAACTAACGGACGTTTATAAGACCGGCCCTTAGTACACTGTTTGGATCATCATAGAACTTTCGCGAACCTTCTAAAAAATTCTCCTTCCAGAACTTTCAAGAAATTTATCGAATGTACAGGAACCTTCTAGACACACCGACACATTCCGCCACTCAGTTTAGAAACTTATAGAACTTTCGGGAATTTTCTAGAACCTTCTCCTTCCAAAACTTTCTAGAGTTGGTTTTTTCGGAATCTTCTAGACTCACCGACACAGTCGGCGCGCCTTCCCATAACAAAACAGTGTGCTAGAAAGCACATTTTCGTCACCCAATCTCACCCACGCTCAGCCACCTCCCCCAAACTTACATATTTTCGATGTGACACCAAGGGCTATCCACCACCATAACCTCCGGTGGGTGGTTGTGGCAGGTTGTAGAGAAAACTTGGCGGGTAGGGAAACACGGGTTTCTTTTTATATATATGTATTGATTTGAAGTGGAAATGGAATTGATTATTTTTGCAGCCCCAATAAAGACGTCCTTTTTAAATCACTACAAGAAATCTATACACAACATTCGAAAAAACATTTCTCATGTAAAATATGTGAAAACATTATCGTGTATACACTAGTACCGTTATAGGTCGACCACAATCAAAAGACCATTCCCTAGCTTTGTCCGGTAAGAAGAAAGCGGGGGAAAGTTGCCTGGCAAGCCCGTATTACAAGCTTCAATATGATATTCCAAATAAGTATATACAAGGTGTACCAGAGCTAGCAGCAGAAACTTAGCCGGCAGATTCCTGATTATGTTATGAGTCTAAAATGTTCAAGCAATCGTGACATAATATCAATAGTTATAGAGATATGCAATATCAAAGTTTGCATTTTTTTTCAATATTTCTGAATATTTTTTGCAAAAAGTTGAACTATCATTACAGTAACTTATATCGATTATGAAAAATTCATTTGCTTCAATACAACTTAAATAAAATAAAAAAACATTGCAAAAAATAACTTTTTTCAATTTTTGCAAGTTTTTTACCACTTTATTTGACTTGTATTAAAGCGAATGAATTTTTCATAATCGATACAAGTTACAATAATGATAGTTCAAATTTTTGAAAAAAATAAATAAGAAATATTGAAAAAAAATGCAAACTTTGATATTGCATATCTCCATAACTATTGATATTAGGCCATGGTTTTAGACTCATAACATAGGCAGGAATCTACCGGCAAAGTTTCTGCTGCTAGCTCTGGTACACCCTGTATTTTTCAGTTTAAAAAAGATTTTTTGCATCATAACAACACACATATTTTTTGCGCACATTCTTTTGAATGCGGTCTAGCTATAATATATCGAGTTACGAACCAGTTTATCGTCACTATCGTTACTAGTGCAAATTCGTTACTTGTCGTACGGTACAACAGCGTTGACCTTGGAACCCGCTCACTCCACACTTGCGCGGTGACATTGTGCCTCGTATAAATTGTTGATCTACAATACGTTTCTTAATTAACTCTTTTATTTTAAAGATAATGATACCTCTTTATTTTTTAAGTGGAAAACTAAATAATATTATTTTTATATATCTGATGTCTACCGAAGCAAAACTAGCAGTACATAATGGAATGTGAGTATGGAAGTGAAGCCTTGAGCTGACAGAAGAGGAACGAAAGTAGACTGCATGCAGTGGAGATGAGATCCCTTAGATGTAAGTGGCAAATTCATTTATGATAGAGTAAAGAATGAAGATATTAGGAATTAATGTAAAGCTGAACTTAGCATAATTAATAAAATTAAAAAAGGGTCGCTCAGATGGTTTGGCATGTTCAGCGAATGAATAAGGAAAGAATGGTAAGAAAGATATATAATGCAATTGTTGATGGCGCCAGAAAGAGAGGGCGACCGCGGAAGGCGTGGCATGACCAGATTAACCAGATACTGGAAGATGGTCCTGTTAAAAGCGTCAACAACCGGCGAGCTTGCTTGAGAAGATGTATGAATGTGAATGAGGCGAGTGTTATATGTCAGAACAGAGGAGTTTAGGGCTCTATCCTCTCTGCCTACCCCCACGGGGAAACGGCGTGATGGTAAGTAAGTAAGTAAGTAAGTAGTGATATTCTTCCGAATTATTTAATATGTACACTAGAATACGCCTGAAATTTTTTATTTTCATTTATTAATAATTACCTCTCTGTCTACAGAATCTAGTATGTTCTCAGAACTTACATTAAAAATATTGTTTGGAAAATTATTTATAAATTTTTTGTCATAAAAATTGTATTATGTAATCGTGTTTTCTTTATTATGTTCATTAAGCGCTTGTTCAGACACAGCGGGAACCGTTCGGTTTCAGAATCGCGTTTCAAAACACGCGATTTGTGTCATCTGTTCACACAGCCGCGGTTAATAAGCGATTTGTGCGAAAATAAACGTCAGTTTGACAGTTCTGGTGCCGTTCTCCATCTTTGAATATCAGAGATATATTCGCTCATTACTTTGTTAACGACGGCCGTGTTCCATGGCAAGACACATAAATATCATTCTGTCAGTTCATTTTTGCTGAATAAATACCTACTTCTCTAAAATACTCTTTTTTTCCACCATTACCAAATATCTCCACCAACTCCTGCCAAGCTTGGTTCTTGGCATATTTGAGTAATCCTCACACTATTACAGGTCTTTTCTCCCATATTACAGGTCTTTTCTCCACTTAATCAATAAAAAATTCAGTGTCAAAGCGATCCATAACCATAGAAAAGAGAATATAATCCACGCGTGCTCCTGTTGTGACATGAAACCGTGCGGTGCCCGCAATGTGACTGAACGCTCTCGTAAGGCCCTATAGTAATAGGATCGTGCGGGTCTATTTTCTAGCGGTTGGGTTGCGGGCACCGCAGCGGTTGACTAACCGCACGGTTGTGTCTGAACGATCACATACAAACCTAGGTAAATGAGACCCGCACGGATCTCATGCGATTCTGAAACGGCACAGTTGTCTGTGTCCCGCTGTGTCTGAACAAGCGCTAAAAGTTTTTACTTTCTATTCTGTCATACTAGGACTGTATGTCAGGGTCAATAGCGAATCGTTGACGGTCTATTTGTTGAAAAATGAAATATCGACAGATTTGTGTCAATTCGATGCAACTACCTAAAAGGAAGAATCATTTATACGGTATTAAAGCAATTTTGTTCGTATTAATTCCTACTTATATTTAATTACTAGCTGTTCGTACTCGGCGTTGCACGGGTTAAGGATTAAGATGAAAATGAAATTGTGGAGGGGAAACAAATGTTCCATTGATTTTAAAATAAATTATAATAAATTCCATTGAATTAAAATAATTTTTACATTTAATTAAGGCTGGGATGGATAGGATGTCTAGGGAAGTAATATGGCCTATTTTTTCCGTCCTCAATAGGGGACATCTTCGAAATTTAAAAATCAGGAGAAGAAAAAAACTTGTTTAAATTCCAAGCACTTCTATTAAGGGTAAACACATTACTTTGTGTTTATAAGACCTTGATCCAAAATATCTTCAAAATTATTTTTTGAAGCTAAGGGGTGACATAGCATTATTTTCTCTTCAGAGGAGATAAATTTTTTTCATTGGCAAAATCTTTAACTGTAATTTCGGATATTTTATACGCACCGTATGTATTACCGAGAAGCGAATCTCGACGTTTCGTTGGATGCTTATCCAACGTCATCAGGAGGACGACCTTTACCCGCGGAGGTGGAGGTCGGACTGATTATAGGTGCTGCTTTCTAGGGCGTAAATTGTATGCACTTTGTTGTGTTGTTGTTAGTACATATTGCACGCTGGCGACCTCTATTGTAGAAGAAAAGAACACTCCACAACAAAGTGCATACAATTTACGCCCCAGAAAGCAGCACCTATAATCAGTCCGACCTCCACCTCCGCGGGTAAAGGTCGTCCTCCTGATGACGTTTGATAAGCATCCAACGAAACGTCGAGATTCGCTTCTCGGTAATACATACGGTGGGTATAAAATATCCGAAATTACAGTTAAATATGTCTAACGACCGTAATAACAACCTTAACTCTTTAATTGGCAAAATCGTTTTTTTTTAAATTATAAAAAATAAAATAATATGAAAGTTAAAATTGCGTAAAAAAGATTCTTAAATCTCTTCTGGCTATTTCACCAATATAGTAGTGGGCTATTCGTTGATTTCATCCCAGAAAAGTTTATTGTCGTTAGGGAAGAACTGATGCATTTTTTTAGGATTTTTTTATATTAATATGGAGTTTGCCTTGACAAGCAGGGATTCTTTTAGGGGATGGTACAAAGGGCTGGCACCTCTTGATGGATGGTTTCTTTAAAAGAAAACGGTGTTCCACAATGAGATGACCCCTTTTCCAAATGAATGCCTTCTAGCCTTCTTAAGCAGGCGGAAGGTGGCCTGTTTTTAAATGGAATACATGAGTCGAAAAAACAAAATTTGGTAAAAAGTGATTTCGGTCAAAATATGGAGATGACATGTGACAAAAAGGTCAAAAACTATTAAAGTTTTTGTCCTTATTTTTTTAAATATTTATTAGAGACACTAAAAGGATAACAGGTACATTATACTCTAATAATAAAACATTATAAATGAAGACTATGCCCAATATCCCAATTACAAGTGTCTTCGGCACACTCTAGTAACATGTATTTTTGCATTTAAGTATATTTTACATGTGCATTTATGTGTATTGTATATTTAGTGTTTGAATGTAGTGCGATTAGTATTTAATTAATAATTGATTTAATGGATCTATAGGTTCAGGTCATCGTTTAGAAAGTGGATGTTGTATGAGTGAGTTTTTGAACGATGATTAGGTATCTGCAAGAATATCAGCATTAATGTTAGGGTCATCACAATACATATTATATTAGGTCCTTACATATGAAATTGGCGTTTTGCCGTACTGGCAAATATGATCTCAAATATCTTCTCTTTGGTTAGGAATTCCAAATCCAAATTTATACAGCTATTTACTCATGTATTTGTGTTTTGAAAATTATAATTCATTTGTTTTTTACTCAATTGTTTTTTTCTTTGCGTCACTCGTTAATCGCTCTAGGCCACCGCTGCTTCATGATAACGCTAGACCACACACTGCACAACAGACGGCTACCAAATTAGAGGAGCTTCAAATGGAATGTCTAAGACATCCACCGTACTCTCCGGACCTTGCCCCAACAGATTACCATTTTTTCGAAATTTGGATAACTTCTTGCAAAGGAAAAAATTCAACTCCGATGGGGCAGTCCAAACCGCCTTCAAAGATTTTATTGATTCCCGTCCGAATGGTTTTTTTAGTAAAGGGATCGATGAACTACCTATGAGATGGCAAAAGTGCATAGATAGCAATGGTACATACTTTGATTAAATAAATATATTATAATAAAAAAAAATCGGCTTTATGTTCCTCCCATACAAAATGCCAATTTCATATGTAAGGACCTAATACGTGCGACACAACCTTGTGATGGGAGAAAAGAAACCATCATTATGCTGGCTTATTCTAAACAACTCCGGGTTTCTTATACGGGGTTTAACATGCAAATTTACGTCAGATAGAGAAAGAGAATCAATATTTGTCACAAATGCTTGCTGATAAGTGTTGCGGTATAAATGTATCAATGTTAGGCAGCGGTCGTTATTCTTTGATTGATCGCGACATTGGGAGGCTGAGGTCGGGGATAATCGGGCCGATCATCACAGCATCCTTCGCCACTTCCTGATGATGCATCAGCACGGCGGCGGCGACGATGGCCATCATAATTCACGCCATCAGGAACTGTCGGTCAGGTCAGGATCATGGCGAATTGATAGCTCGCAATAGAATCACTTATCAGATCATTTTTCATCTATCGAAACAATATTGTATATAGGTATTACCCGAAATAATTTGCAAATTTATTGTTTCAAAGGTAAGTTTGTAGAACTCCATAATCACACATATGGAAATAAAAACAGTTTTATGTTTCACACATATGGAAATAACATTGTTTGAACAGAATTGTTTCTTAGGATCGTACAGAAAATCCAAAAACCTTAATTAATTCTTAAAATTATGAAGCATCTCTTTCTTTTACAAAAATTTACCAGCATAGTATTACAAAAATTTCAGGAGTAGACTCGAGAGTGGCTCGATGATCTGGGGGCCACATGAGGGCAAGTACTCTCCTGTGGTGGAAAAAGTCCAAAAAAATTTTCTGAGATATCTCTACATGAGAGAATACGGGCATTATCCTTGGCTTTACCCAACCGAGTTTCTCCAGGGTATGCTTGGCTACAATAGTCTAGAGACTAGAAGGAATGTGTATTTGATTACACATTTTTATCGATTGTTGCGCGGTATGATCGATAATTCTGCAGAGCATCGGTTTGTGTATTCCTGATAATTACATTAGACATCGTCAGCATAGATTGTTTCACATTCCAATATACAGGACCAACCTGCCGATGGTTATGCCTGTTGGAAAGCCGCAGCTATGCTGAACAAAATCGCTTTGGGTATTGATATATTCCACGTGTCTGAGGGGGTTTTCCGAAGCGGGATTTTCCTACACCTTTGATCAGATTTTATGTTATTTTTAATTTAATTAAATATATATTATATATATCTATATATATATATATATATCTCTTTTTCTTCTCTACTCTCCTCTCTCTCTCTCTCTCTCTATCACTTACTTCCTATTATGTATGCCTTAAACATTTTGTTTGTAATGTACATATTATCAAATAAATTGAATTGAATTCTTGATTACTGGTTATATCAAGCAGGTAACAACAACTTCGGAACAATTTTCATGAATTGCTGATTTTAACAGAGTGGAAAGCAATTTCGCGCAGTGTGGCGGGGCATAATTACACAAGGGTATCTAATGCTATAATCTGTCCACGTGTGGGAAGCCTGCGCGACTCGCACCCTCGGCGATAAGCCCGGCGGCAGATAAACCAATTAGCGATGACTAATGTGCAGGTGGTACGTCAGGTGCCAGACTGATTTACCGCGTCGTTAATATTCCCGAGCGGAACAGATAGCATCGAGTTGTAGAAACAGTGCGGGGCTCATTCTATGATGACGTCCAAACGCGTCAGAACAGATGCTGCGCGTGTACGCCAACGCAAAACGCGTCTGAACGCGCCCGGCGGACACGGAACGCTCGCACTCACTTCACGCGCGAAGTGCTACTTCATTCTCTACTCGGTCTTAACAACAATAATGTAACGAGGCTAAAAAGAATCACGCACTCATGTCAATTGACAGTTGTTGAAGATTCTACCGAAGATTCCAGAACAAACTAGCGTAATCTACAGCTTTCGAGAGACGTCTCCAAAGTTTCTCTACTCAGTCTTAACATCCATAATATAACGAGGCTAAAAAGAATCACGCACTCACGTCAAGTGACAGTTTTTTGAAATCTACCGAAGATTCCAGAATAACCTAGTGTAATCTACAGCTCTCGAGAGACGTCTCCAAAGTTTCTCTACTCAGTCTTAACAACAATAATGTAACGAGGCTAAAAAGAATCACGCACTCATGTCAAGTGACAGTTGTTTGAAATCTACCGAAGATTCCAGAACAACCTAATCTACAGCTTTCGAGAGACGTCTCCAAAGTTCCAGGAACATCTGGAAAAGAACTTGCGAGAAAACACTCAAAAAGTCTGGAAGGTTCGAAGAATTCAACAGTAACGTATAAATAAACGGATCCAGGCCGCGGAGGGCCATTGTTATTTTGACGTTTCCAATGACGCGGCCCTAGCGGCGAATCACGAAGCAAAAGCAGTGTTACCATTAGGCGTGTGAACTAAGCGACAGATAATTAAGTGAAGTACTTACCCGTGAGCGATATTTGAGCGAATATTCTGGAAAAGTTCTTACGTAGCGAAGTAAACCGGAGCGAATATTAATACGTGCTGAAATTGAGTGGATTGTTCTAGTGAATAGTGAATAAAGTGTTGAAGCAATTATAAAGTGTCTATTTACGAGTGATAAATTTGCCAAACAGTTCAATTCAATATTATCTTTACATTAAATAGTGTTAAGAGACTTTGTACGTTTGTTTAATTAATTATTCAGTGATCGATAATTCCGTTACTGCATTCCAGCGTTTTCTTTAATTCCTCCTGCAGCTACGACACGTGACAAAATATTTCAAGTATTTTAATACAGTGTGCCTGACGCGAATTGCCGGGACACGGGAATGAGACAACGAAATCAAGGAATAGATGGATGAAGAGATAAGGTTGTTTGGAAGGATGTGAATACGAAACTAATGGACTGTAATTTATACAATAAGAAGGAACACGGATGGTAGCTAGTCCTTCGATTTCTCTGCTTACTTATGAATAAATTTTAAAATGATGTATTTCCAAACAAAAATGTTATCTAAAACGCAAGAGAAAATAAGAGAAAAAATTGTGACATTTTCTCACTTTGCTGTACGATCGCCTTAATAATTTTAAATTATAGATAACGTATCAAATTCTTAAATAATCATGTTTATTGATTATCTCTTCTCCAACACAAATCCTTTCAGTTTTTTATTGAAGAGTCCTGTATTATTTTATTTTATTGAATTAATAATATAAACATAATATATTTTACAATCATACATACACAATGTTTACACATCGATATTTTTTTTGTGTGTATACCTACCTCACCAAAAACAATTATGATTCTTGTGTGTGGTGAGGGATAACCACTTACAATCATAGGTATAGGTAGTGTAATCTAATTATATAACAATGAGAAAGAAAGAAAAGAAATTCTAATATATCAAATCTTAATTATTAATACAATATATAGAATAAGCAGTCAAGTAAACAATAATATATTATAAGCAGTCAAAAGAGACCAAAGTCAATTCTATAATAAATGAGAACCCATTCGGGTTCACTGGGGGAATATGCACACAGGGCGCAATCGCAAAACATTTACCGTCCTTCAAAATAAATTGAACAAATCAGAAATTGTACAGGTATCTTTATCGATTCGTGGAAAATATTCGACAGTATCTCCTATGAACAACTCGTATCAGAACCAAAAGAAAACGTTTATATTCGCCATGTCACCAGGAAGCCCATTATAGTGTTTTTAAAATTTCTTTTTTATAGAAATTATAAATTTCGCATCCGCATCATTACATTAATTTGAAACCCTATTAATTATTAAATATTTTTAAAAGCCGTCTGTGGATCCAAATCTCCAATGCTTCAAGTTACTTTAGCAATGTTTCAGTTTTAGGTTTAAGGTCCCATTCCATATAAAAATGCAAGGAACACACAGCATCGCATCATTTTATTTTGTTTTTTTTATTTATTTTTTTATTTATTTAATTTATGGTACAAAAACAGTTCTTATATATACATATCAGATTAAACATTTTCTTTTAAATACTTGGTAGTCATGTACACCTCATCAGTAAAGAGAAGCTCTTGAGTCTGATGAGGGAGCCACAGTTCTTATTCCTTATTATAATATATAGGTACATAGTATATACAAGTTATTTATTAATACAGTAAAAAAGGTAAATTGATAACGAAAGTATTGGAGTTATTTTGAAAAAAGCTATTGGTTTAAATGATTTGTGAATTTAAGTTTGATTTTAGGAAAATTTTAATTTTTTTAAGGAAGGTAAGTTATTATAGTAATTAATTGCTTTATAAATATAGTGATGCTGCATTTGGGTGGTTTTACATTTAGGCATTATAAATTAGTTTCCATTTCTCATAAGTTTGAAACATTCCTGGTTTTCTGTAATATTTTTTTCTTTACATATTTTTAATATGGAAACATGCTTGAAAATATCATCTACGTTTGGTACTGGAAATAATTTAAAGAGATCTTTTGTTGGAAACGTACCTTTTTTTTCAGTATTACTTTAATGATAATCCTTTTTGATATTTTTACTGAGTTTATATTTTTCTTATAACAACGTCCCCATCAATTTTCATTCGCAAATTTAAGTTTAGGTCACGGCTGCACAATATCTTCTTCGAACTTCTTCCCTTTCCCTGTGAGCTCCTTAATTCTATCCTCTAAAATTCTTTAACACAAGTAATATATTTATTTATAATTATAATAGTTGTAACAATTACAACTAATATTGGAGATACGCGGAATGCTGTTATATATTTCGCATAATAATATAGCTGATTCCGAATTAAATATGAATATTCCAAATGTTACACACAAATAATCATTCTGTATTACAAGTATATGCTTACATTTATGGTGACCTGGACTCAAAATAGTGTATGTGGATGCTACGCCAAATTAGCACCACGACAGTCGACACAGCGTACAAGCAACAGCACGCGCTAGCGACACGCTACACTCGATCTCATCGCATATAAATGTACCAATTCTCCAGGGAACGAAGGGAAGCTAGACGTACCCTCGAAGAGATAATAGTTGAAAAAAGGAAGATCCTTAATAGGAGGCCTTGCGCTAGTAGAAGATGCCTTGGTCTTACTAATTCAACATCATAAGACTGAAGGGTTCATCACTGACGCTATTACATTCTCGAATATTTAAACTTAGTTGATGGATCCAAACCGCAACCGAGTCTCGATTACGACATAGACCAGCAGCGATCCCTCACAATAGTACACCCCATACATACATAATGCTACAATTAATAGTTGGGGGTGCTTCTTGCAGCTCCAGGGTTGGTGTTTAATGGCCCAAATTTGAAATTCCTCCGGGCACGCCAGTTTGCCAAAGTTAAGTCGCTACAAACTTCGAGAAAAGCAAACAATGTATTTGAGACATACAACGATCCTTTATAGTGCCTCAAAACTTTGCCTGACATACCCTGCAAAATGGTTTATTTTCCGCGAAAATACGCCACATCACTTAGGGGCTGGAGACATTCGTTTTACATTATGAAATTTGTTAACACCTGTTAGCTGGTACCTACCTCGCCCACCGTGTGCGGAGATGATATCTGTGTTCTTACTGTACTTACTGTAAACTACTTCTTCCTTCAGAATAAAGTACATTACCTACATGAATAAAGATGCTTTCGGAGTTTAGTACCGACCTAAAGTCATTTCTGTGGTAAGGGTGGGGGTAGTGTTTGGAGGAGGGGGTTATCTATGCAGCTACTTTATTACTCGTATATATTAAATGTTGAATCTAAAAAGGTATTTCTGTTCTTTATGCTTTTTCTCTATGAGAATATTTATTTATTTATTTATTAATCGTCCTATTGGGCTTTTACAGAGCAAGAAAATCAAAAGGATTTTTATATACCTAAAATAAAACACATTTTACAGTAAATAATTAAAAAATAATAATATAAATAAAAAATACTTAAGATAAATGAACAATATATATAAACGATGATTAGTACACTAGCAAACAGTAATAATTAGAAACATTTAACAAATTAGTAATAGAGTAAAATAAAGATAATTTAACCAATATTCCAGATAAATAAGATAAGAAGATAAAAATTGAGTAGCTTGTTGGTCTTGAGGTTAGGACTCTCGCCTCGTGATCCAAAGGTCGCAGGTTCGAATCTCACTCCAGACAAGCAAGTTAGTCCTATTTTCATAGCACAAGCGTTTAGCTTAATTTGAAAATAGTAAGAATATTGATGTGACACGAATTCCGTGTTCGCATCTCTATTTTTTTTTTTTAATAAATAAAATAAATCAAAAAACAAATAAAAAAGATAAAATCAAAAAATATAACGATGATCCCTCTGGGACAAAATGCAGTTACTGTGTTCTTAAAAAATTGAACATACTCCGAAAAAAATTGTGTCATTGGATTATTTTTAAGAGATTGTTAGTTAAATTAGTATAAACCACTACCAGATTTTAGGTCTACCGGTTTCGAGACGTACTCGTCTCTTCGTCAGGATCAGCACTACACTACTGTGTTCACAACACTATACACCACAACCATAGTACTGTTAACCTTTCACCAATATTTATCACATGCGTGTTAATATTGTCGAAGACAAGCATGCACTAACTCGCCTACAGAACGATCAAGAATCTACGAGGGAGAGAGAGTGAGGGGCGGGGTCTAAAGTGGGTGTTACCTAATCTTTTGTAAAAGTTAAATTAAACAAATTAAATTATTTTTAATAATCACCCATAAAACGTTTAACGATCTACATTAAAATAATCATGTAGTTTATACAAAATTTATTTATCAAGCTATATTTTCTCACACTATATGATTTAGAAGCCGTGTTTTAGATGTTTTTGTCAATTTGTCGATTGTAATTTAAATGTCATTTTTCGATTGTCAATTTTCCGTTTCTCTTAAATAAAAATATCGTGGGTGGTTCGTATAACGAATAAATCGGATACCCGCGGATGTAAACAGATGAAACTGAACAAAATAGAACTCCAGTTTCAGTTTATAGATGTTATTAACATACAGATGCCATCAAATTCACAGAATACCCCGCCCCCGCTAGACGACAATATGCACCGCGGTATTCTCCATTTCCCCTGGAAACGTCAAGTCTCCAGATAGCTTTTTGTCCGCTCCACCAGACGACAATCAGAGACAGGACGTCACGTCTGGACTGGGATACATTTTATGCGCAGTAAAAGTAGACGTTAAAGCTCACAAAGATGCGGTGCTTTTTGCTTTTAAGGAGGACGTGCTCGACTCGAGGCAGTGCCTTTGAAGACGAGACACATTACTGTGCTAAGTGTGCACATGGCAAAGGAATACCAGGTACTTGGGCGCAGGCATGTGGGAGGCTAACTCTTGGCTGAATAATGATGGGACTAAGGTAAAACGTGAAAATGATGAACGACGCAATGAAAGAGTTACATTTTTCAATGTACAAAGTGCTTTTCCATTTTTTTCACAGATTTATGACAGGGATTTTCCTTCACATAGCTTAACATAACATTAACTCCATATCCTTAAGTACACCCAGTATACCCAGTACACGATTACCGTATTTGCTCTCGATTTGCTAAATTTAACGTAAACTTATTAAATCATTTTGCAAAACCCATAGCTAAACAGGCTTTTGATCAATTTTATTATGATAGATCCATTTACTCTTGAAGCATTTCCTTAAAAAAATATGAACAAATATATTGTTATAACATCAAAAAAATTATAACCCCGAAACACTATTTTAGTTTTCATGCAACAGAGTTATCTTTGGTACACTAATCTCGTATATTTTCAAATAAATACCCTATATTTTATTTAAAACATTATTGTATAAAGTTTGAAAAAGAAGTGGTGCTATTCAGACATTAATATTTTTCGACAAGTTGTTAAATATATAATCAAAAACTAATCTTAATAAATCGTGTTGTCAACCTGTTATTGAAGGGGAAGGGGCATAAAAGGGGGAACAGGATTATCGGTCACTAACCGAAATACTGACTATCACGGAAGGTGATGTTATTTAACTGCGTTTTCCCTGAATTTAAATGTTTCTGGATTTGTGCGGTTTCCAAGTTGTTCAAAATTATTCCCTTATAATGGCATCGACGTGAGACATTTTGGTTTACAACTGTCAATCAAAAAAGTGATTTGTTTCAAAAATGTGATAAGAAAATACGGAGAAATTGTTTTTTTTTAAGTATCGGCATAATCCTTTAATTCTAGTATGTATTGAGATCTCTCACGGTTTGATTTATATATTTTCTGTCGCAGCTTCCACAAGTTATTACATTAATTCCATTTTTTTCTAGTATATACCTAATTATAGTATAATTTTGTCAATGTTATCACAGGTGTAAAACGCGGTTTTAATATGCGCGGAGAAATGTTGTGTAATTTTACCGGAAATTTATCTGCGTGCAATATTTACCTCCCTATATAATAATACCTGTATATCCTTCCTATCGTCCCATCCCTATGCACACAAAATGGCCAGCTTCCACGCTAAACCGGTTGATTAATATCTCACTCAATGCCGGTAATTGCATATGAATAACGTTACTAAATGTGCGACCGAAGTTCAAATGGCGAGAATAATTTAATGTTTTGAGGTTTGTAATAAAAATGTTTGGGGTTGAATGGTGAGCGTCGGTAGTCACCAATTTGTGGTGATCGATGAATGAGGAGAAAGCTGCTTTATGGTCACCACCCATTATGTAACGGGAATTCTCCAGAGTCCTGAAATGTTTGATAATTTTATTCGCTCGATAAAACAATTACAAGTTATACATAATACGATAGTAAAGACAATGATAAAGACTCGACGGAACAGGGCTTCCGGCCTACGCCGGGGGTCATTGAGAGACTGACATGCCCGTACAGGGCGTTGGCTAGTTTTACATGTTTTGCGAACATAGAACTCTCTTGAAGTCTAGCTGTTTGTGGCATCGCCCTGTGTCCCTGCCTCGTGTACATTCTGTGCCTCAGTTTTGTTTACGCGGCAGACTCGCCAGGTTTGTGTGCATGTACGGCCTAGATTGGTGGTTATATATGTATGGTATGAGACGCCATAAATGTCATTTAATAAACTTACTATTTCTCTTTTTTGACAAAGATTTAAGCCAAGTTTTCGTATCGAGTAAAAGTTATAGCGCCTCTGAAAGGTTATGAGCACATTCAATTTAAAAAACGAATGTATGTTTGCTTACCTGGTAAGGTGATACTCAGCAAGGTGTAAGGAGCCAAGGTAAAATGTTTATGCAGGGGGTATTTGTAGATTTTGGGAGGTTTTTTGTGGGATTCCTTGAAATTCAAATTCAATTTCATAGAATACAAAGAATGCTATACAATAGAGAGCGGAGGGCATTAAAAATATAATAAATTCTAAAATATGTTTTTATTTTAAATTTGTATGCTACAAACAATATGTGTTATTATAGCTAGACCGCATTCAAATGAATGTGCCCAAAAAATATGTGTGTTTTTACGATGCAAAAAATGAACACCAAAGAAGTTTTTGTAGTAAGTAATTAACCTTTTTTAATCTAAAAAATATATATTTATTTGGAATATCATATTGAGGCTTGTAATACGGGCTTTCCAGGCAACTTTCTCCAGCTTTCTTCTTACCGGACATAGCTAGAGAATAGTCTTTTGATTGTGGTCGACTATAGTTTCGAGAGGAGCAGTTCCTCTCATCATCAGATATAGTTAATACCATAATAATAATAATAATAATAATAAAATGAAGATATTTTAAATTAAAATGTGTCACCACAAAGTAACTGCCAAAACTTTCAATACAACTTTTATAACTTTTAATTTTTTTCAAATTTGGAATTGTGTAAAAAAATTATATTGATCATTTTGCAACACAAAGTATTCACTGACTGATATTTCTGTTAGCTTGTAACTAGGTACGAAAAAATAGATTAAATGATTAGTGCTGTCGCAAATCCCCTTCGCAAACACTTCTGATTAGTCGGTCCGCCGTCCCTCGCTACGAGGCGATTCACTTGAACAATAATCCGGTTGCGAAGATCATTGCAGTCACTTGTAACATTTCCATTTGTCTCGTCTCCAACCTGACTTGTTCTGAGTCTACGTGCGCGGCCAGAGAGAAAGTGGGGGAGAGGGAATTGCTTGAGGGTGCAACACCCCATGGCAAGGGATGAACACACTGGGAAGAGTAGACTGAACAATTCTTTCGACGACCCCCATCTGTGTTGCTCTGCAGAGGAACATCTCCTTAGACCGCTAGTTATACTCGGAGTAGAAGAAATACTTGAGATTTGTGAGATTTACTACTTTAAACTTATAACAATAAATATAGCTGATAAGTTGGTGGGTGGTGCATATATTTTATCCAAGATCCTAAAAAGTAACTGCGCAATCTTTAAAACGGATGTAATATAATACACATATCATAGGGAGAGGTGATGGCCTGGCCAAGGGAGGTACTTATGTTATGTTACAGGATCCTGAAGTACAGCTGTAAAAAATTTAGAGAGGAATGCATTACATATATATTATACATATTAGTATTTCTATTTCTATTTTATTAAAGCAGCGCCACATAGTATTAGGACAGCACTGAACTATTTCAAATTCTTTTGTATGAATACCAACACAAACGAGACAACACCAAAATTTCTGTGCCATGAATATTTCTAAGTCAATAATACGAATGCATAAGCTTTGTAACACGTTGAATTTCGTTGACATTTTTCTTTTTAGGAGCATACATTGAAGAAATATTTAGACTTGGAATACATATAGTGATAAATCTTTTCTTTTTAATTAGTATAAGTACTTCTGTGGAATTGGTAAGCTAATAATTATTTTTATATATAATATATTTTGACTTATTTTGTAAAAAGTTGAACTATCGTTACAGTAACTTATATCGATTAAGAAAAATTCGTTCGCTCAGATATGAGTCGAATAGAATGATGAAAACCTTGCACAAATTGAAAATAGATTTTTTTACAAGGTTTTTATAATTTTATTTGAGTTGTATTGAAATGAATGAATCATTCACAATCGATATAAATCGCTGTAATTGATAGTTCAATTTTTTTCAAAAAAATAAATCAGAAATATTGAAAAAAAGGCAAACTTTGATGTTGCATATCCCCATATTAGTTCATTGCTGCTTGAACTTCTTCGACTCATTATCAAGGCAGTACGTTTTGTGTGACGTTTTTGCTACTAGCTATGAGACACATTTATATGCGTGCCAAAATCAAAATCTTGTGTCGTCGAGAATAATACTACGACACTTTTCTTACAAACGTCGCCCTTTGATATTTTCGAAAGATAAAATAGTCAAAGGTTCCGAACACGAGATTATTTTTTTATATAAGAAAATTTACAATTTGTATTTTTTGCAAACTCAACGAAACTCCAGTTCTCAGTTGTAATCTGGGCTGCGCCCGGGGTTACCGCCCTTTTCGCCCGCCCCTAGTTACGCCGCTGACATTTACGCGGAATCTAAAAAGTTAAGCTTATTTTTAGTCGCGATATTTTCGTTGAAGCAGCCCTGGGGCACGTCCTCGAATGAAATGTTTTCCCAAATCACAGGAATCGCAAAGCCAGCTAAACAATTTGTTGTTGAACATAAGAATTGTAATGCCGCGATAAGGGAAAGCAATCCCGAGTCGGGATTGCCTTTCGGGATCCCTCAAGATTATAATTTTCAATTTTGAGGGATTCCATACGGATCGGGATCCCGAATACCTTTTTTTTCGTTTATAGAGCTGAATAGCAATTAACAACAATGCCTTGCATTTTTATATCACCAATTTTAATAAAACGTTCATTATTAATCATTGCATTAATGTTTTTGTAGGCGTTTTTCCAAACATCAATCAGTCAATGTAGTAGAGTATAAACTTCTAACTAGTAGTAGTTTTTTTTACTATGTTAGGTTGATAAAATACAGCAAATATTATTCAAAGCTATTTTCATTATTTGAACGTGACATGAACATAAGTTTTAAGTATTTACTAAAAGCTCTATAGACATATATAATTGGACATACAAAACATAAAAATTGCTGATCAACCCCGATAATCTCGTCCGATTTTTCGGTTCGAGATTGATCTCGTAAAATGCCTCGAGATCTCGCGGGATCGGGATTGTATTCCCTATCTGCGATGTGTAATATCGACCGCCGCACTGTAATAATTTATTGTTATACTAAAATTAACTAGACAAAACAATAACATCTCATCCCGAAATTCACCTTCGATTATAAGTAATTGTAATAAATAAATAATTATTTTAACCCTCAAATATTAATAAGTATGCTGATGTGACAACATCGAAGGTGGTCCCTGTTTCCGGATCCTCGGGTCAAAAGGTTTCGTTGAAGACAGCGCGGGGTGCGAACACGACGAAGTTTACTACAAGTGTGACAGTTCTTAAGTGAGGGGTACAAAAGGAAAGGCAGTAATATCAACAAAAAAAAAATTAAATAATATATATCTTTTCAAATAGATATGCGAACATGCGTGTCACATCAATATTCCTACAATTGTCTAAATAAGCCAAACACTTGTGCTATGAAAATAGGACTATCTTGCCGGTGTCCTGGAATGGGGCTCGAACCACCGACCACCAGATTGCTAGGCGAGCGTCATGACTACCACGCCAACAAGCTACTCCAGTTTTGAACGCAGTCATTGTGGACTTCTAAAATCGAATGTACTGAATTCGAGATTTTATTAGCAATGCAGATCTGTCTCTTCCGAAATCATGTTTCTAGACCACTGTTAAAAACAAAGGCTGCTTCAACTAAAGCGATTGCAAAGGCTTCAACCAATCAAAGCCCAAGGATGTGTCACGAATGTGAGGGGTTTAGATTGAAAAATAGCAATATCCAATTATGTCAATAGCAAAAGCAGCAATGTCCTCTTTTTGGTGGTTGAAAATACCAGTTGTGTTAGTAGTCTACAGGGGAGTGCAGCGCAGAGTACACAGAGACGTGACTTTTACGTCAACATATATTTTGAAAATATTCGGAATAAAATGTATAACTTTAATATTCTTTTTTTTTTTTAAAAAAAAATAAATAGAGATGCGAACACGGAATACGTGTCACATCAATATTCTTACTATTTTCAAACTAAGCTAAACGCTTGTGCTATGAAAATAGGACTAACTTGCTAGTCTGGGCTGAGATTCGAACCCGCGACCATTGGATCACGAGGCGAGTGTCCTAACCATAAGACCAACAAGCTACTCTTCATTCATTCAGATATTCAATCATTATTATTATTAAATAATTCAAATTTTAATATATCGTAATAATCTATCACATAAATATACAGGGTGTACCAGAGCTAGCAGCAGAAAATTGGCTGATAGATTCCTGTCTACGTTGTGAGTCTAAAATGTTCAAGCAACAATGACCTAATATCAATAGTTATGGAGATATACAGTATCAAAGTTTGCATTTTTTTTCAATATTTCTGACATATTTTTTGCAAAAAGTTGAACTATCATTACAGTAACTTATATCGATTATGAAAAATTCATTTGCTACAATACAACTTAAATAAAATGATAAAAACCTTGTAAAAAAAAAACTTTTTTCAATTTTTGCTAGGTTTTTATCATTTTATTCGACTTGTATTAAAGTGAATGAACTTTTCATAATCGACATAAGTTACTGTAATGATAGTTCAACTTTTCGTAAAACATAAGTCAGAAATATTGAAAAAAAAATGCAAACTTTGATACTGCATATATCCATAACTATTGATATTAGGTCATGGTTGTTTGAACATTTTAGACTCACAACATAGGCAGGAATCTACCAGCCATGTTTCTGCTGCTAGCTCTGGTACACCCTGTATAAATTTTTTTTCCACAATACATGCTATCGTAAAATTTACGCTTCATTGTTCTCACTGCACGCGTCTGGCAGTCTATCTACAATAATTTTGTTTATACATGATAAATTAATGACAGTATGCCGGTACAGTGATGCTTTACAATTGCGGCAATGAAACTCCATTAATAATATAAGTACGGCGATTGAAAGCCGCTTGCAACATTGAATTATTGTAATTTCCAATACAAAGTCGTAATCTATGGAAAATAGTGCTTTTATCCTAATAGTCAGCCATACGTTGCATAGCACATTATCCATAAATAAAATGCCATCTCTGTTTAAAACACTTTTTGCAAACCTTTTTAACATTCGTTCGAGCGATTCAGAGCCGGTTGTATCAACTTGTATTAAAATAATATCAATTATAATAATTTTGTTGTCTATCTGTCTTTCCGCAACATCGCGTAACGTCTGTAATTTCGTTCGAATTCACGGCTTACCAAACGAAATTAAACGGCCGAAGATGGGGCTTGAACCGCGGGCCAGCAAACCCGAACCGGCCGCAACTTAACGATGGTTCTACCGCCGAGCCTGCGTTACCCGTTAAAAATACATACAAAAATAAAAAAAAACAGAAAAGTCGCATTCTTCAAATTCTCGGCACACCACTTTTGCTTCGGCTACATTCATACATCTTCCATTGCATGATGTATGGTTGTTGATATTGTTCGCATACATCAGAGTTGGCACCATAACTCCATTATGTTCTAAAATATTAACAAGTCTATGTTTTTCAATCTTTTTACCAAAGTGGTACCTTGTTGGTGCATGTTTGTGCAATGGTACAATGGTATAAAGTTGACCCTCTTTTAAACTCGTTTGACAAACCAATTCTTCTTCCCTCGTTGTGAGGATGACGTCTGGCATGATTTAATTTTGCACCCGAGCGTGGCTGAGGAGCCCTATTCTGGAACCGCATACCCTTCCACAAATTGTGCACGTGCATCCGGTGGGTAAGGGTTTCTTAGAGATGAATTCTCCTCCTTTTCTTTCCTCTTTCTTCTTTTCTCGGAATTTGCATCGGCCCTATTTGTTTCAGTGCCGATAAATCGGCGTTTATTAGCTCAATAACTTTAAAACAGCTTGCATCAAAACACAATTAATGTTAAGAATATTTGCAGAGGTTATGAATAAGACAGCAACAAATACAATATACAATTTTTTGTATGCAGGCCTTTATCGTTACCTACCTCGCTAGGTACATAAAAATACCTGTTTACTTTATTTCTTATTTTTTATTTACTTTATATACTTTTTACTCTAAATTACTTTACTTTATTTTTCTTTTATTCTTCTAATTACGTAACCATAAAATTAAATATTTAAATGGAGTCTCGATGAATGGAATGGCTACTTACCTCAGAAGTTGCTTATTGCGTTCGCTTGCTTCACATAGTATCGACATAATGATAAATATGTACAATAAAATACCTGCGTTCCATCGTTCTCAACTGGGACGATACCCTTAGAGCCGCTTGTATCAACTTGGATTATAGTAATATTTCATTTAAACCATCGATTTTTGCTTTTTCCACCGATCTAACAAACTTTCGTAAAAATCTATGTTTTTTACAGAAGATTACTTCTATCTACGTTGATACAACCGGCACTTAACAGTACATATAAGATGTGTCTCATCGTCTATCTCTAGTAACAAGTGAGCGGCTGTCGAACTATTATTGATGACTCTCTTTCTTAAATTTCAAAGTGCGAATTCAGTGTCAATGGATCGCATGTCGTGCAAAATTTGTAAGACGTTCCATATTTTATTAAAATATATAAAATAATGAGGGGTTACCTGGTGTAATAGTTATTTAGGGTGGCCGGGCAGCGCGGCGGATTGCAGACCACGAGAAATTTCTCAAAGGTAGAGTATTTGCAGTATCTATACTGAAACTAGAACCAACCCTTAAACCTACCCCGACAATTAGAAGCCTTATCAATTATAAACAAGAGGGTTTGGAGGCGGGGTAAATATAACCCCCCCCGCAACATTGGCGATTTGTTTTCCATCACGGTTTGTAATGAGTTTTGTTGATGATTTATGTGAGCGATAAATTTCCAGAGGCCTGCTCGACTTCGCAATATTCCCTCGAAGGGTTTTGATCTAGTCCCATACTTTAAATTTGTACTAATAAATAACTCATTCAAATGGTATTCTCGCAAATGCTTTGAAAGAGACATTTCAAACGGTGTTTGATAATCGATTAATGAACGTGCATTTAAAAAGCAACTAATTTTGTGTAAACTAATTCATAATATGTTTTATTTTACTTTGTAAAATACACACACACACAATATGAATTATTAAATTACTACTATAGTTTCGAGAGAAGCAGTTCCTCTCATCATTAGGTATAACTAATAACTAACTTAAATACAAAATTTATTATTAGAATATTTTGAGTATGTCCAAATTTTTCAGAACAGAACTGGATTGTTGTCACAGGGACATCAATAATTAATTAATGTATATTATAGATGTCACTATAATATACATAATATACATTCATTGATTATTGATGTCCTTGTGACAACAATCCAATTCTGTTCTGAAAAATTTGGACATACTCAAAATATTCTGAGTGAAAATACTGGTAAAAAAAGGAGTTTAATAAATTGAAATATTATTTCTGGCGTATACTAGTGTAATGATAAAAATTCGGATGAATACCATTAGACAAGATAAAGGATAAAGCTAAAAAACTCTAAAATCAAATATAGATGTCTCATTTAGCGACATCTGCGGTCATTCAAGGGGAAGGTAAAAGCTTTGTGGCCGGCCGCGGTGAGGATACTTGCAACTCACGTGTGAAACGTGGCGTATAATTGAAATATATACAACTTCCAAAAAATTAATAGACATGGTATTCTATCATGGGTGGAAATGGCGAATGTTACACATGTGTAAAGTGATCACTTAAGCCAACCGTACGATAGGTCGTAAGTCCTATGTACTCCCATAAAAAGACTTTTATACCTAGTTAATAAAAAATATACAGTTTCGTCTCTGTAGGACATCTATAATGTACATTAATTGATACAAAATTTATCATTTAAATATAAGACGAAGAATTATTTGATAAGTTGTTCTTGTACTAATGACTTTTACCTTGGTAATTAATGGATGCGTGATGTTATTATATAAGTTATATAATGTATAATTACGTGATATAACGAGTAGTAATTATCAGTAGGTCGCCGTCGTGACCGATTATACATAGCAATGATCTAGATTGAGGCACTTATATCATATCTAACAACACTGTTATATATTATATTAAATAAATAAAGATTACACTCCACATTTCATCCGTATTAAATGATAAATTAAAATTCTCTCCATTGATCTGTCTAAATCAAATTTTGCATAGTTACTCTTTAGGAACTAACTAACTAACCATCACGCCGTTTCCCTGTAGGAGTAGGCAGACAGGATTGATCGCCACACTCTCCTGTCCTGGCACACCACTTTTGCTTCGGCCACATTCATACATCTTCTCATACAAGTTCTACGGTTGTTGCGGCTTTTAACAAGGCCATCCTCAAATACTTGTAGTATCCGATCGTGCCAGGTCTTTCGCGGACGCCCTCTGTTCCTGTTGCCTTCAACACTAGCCTCATATAATTTCTTAACCATCCATTCCTCATTCATACGTTCCACATGTCCAAACCATCTCAGCACTCCTTTCTTTATTCTCTTAACCACACTACAGCCAGCATTGCATTCACTTCTAATTTATTTATTCCTCACTCTATCGACCAAAGATTTTCGACACAAGCGTCTTAGTGACCGCATTTCCACCGCATTCAGTCTAATTTCATTCCTCTTTTCCCAATTTCAGGCTTCACTTCCATATGTCAGGGTTGGCACTAGAACGCCATTATCTACCGCTAGTCTTGCTTCCTTTGACAGATTCTTATTGGCAATAATTGCATTCGGAGAACCATTAACTTTGTTTCCCGCAGTCACTCTCCTTTCGATGTTATTCTCAGCCTTGCCGTCTCTACTAAACATACTTCCCAAATACACAAACTCGTTCACTTGTACTCTTTAGGATCTTGAGATAAACTACCCTTAAGCATCCTGCGCAAAATATAGTAACCCCCCCCCCCCTCACCAGGCCAACCCATTCACTGTTCAAATTAATGATGTGTCTGTATTAATTAAATGCCATTAATTTCAAATTATACCCAATTGCACTCTAGGACCCTGAGAAAAAATGACAATCTAATTACAACACTCCGGGCATTTTACCTTCTCCCTGCCTGGATCATAATTGCATAAATCAAAAATGTTCTTAATTTTCTACGGTGGTACAAAATTTTCTGGTTTTTTTTTTGGGATATTCTGCTGTGTTAATATGACCTTTTCGACCGAGTTTTCGGATCGCATTGCAGAGTTCATCATCAGACATGATTATTTCTGGGATATAGGCAGAATATCCCAGAAAACTCATATCAGATACATGCATACATCGTTAATCTTTTGGGCATGAAAAAAACAAAGCCACATCTCCCTGTGGACAAACACAATCAACTAGGGATATTCGAAGATAATCCAGACAACCACATAGACTACCTTTAAACAGCTGGACTGTTGAAATCATGAAAATCTACGCAAGTGCGTGGAAGCGAATGGCATTGTAAGAAAAGTAAGAGACATTAGGACAGGCCTTTATCTAGCAATAGATAAAAACAGCTGATCATTTTTATGATGACGATATGAAAATTCTATAAAAATATGCATCTATTGAATTTATACGAAGTACTTGAAAATGTGGAAACCAAATTACAGAACTGTACTCTATTAGAGTACTCCCTACAGTAGAGTGGATTAGAATGAAACATTCATTGAATAAATTAAGCATTCCTAATATTCACTCAAATAGAATTAAAGCTTCTTGTACTTCTCATTAGTAAGCCGAGCACTTCCATAGTCTTATTAATTATGGATTCAATTTGAAAGGAATAAATTAATTGTGAGTGTGCACATACCAATACATCGGGACAAAGACATTTCTATTGCAGATATTGCTGGAAAACTATTTCTATTCTGCGCTGATGATACTAGCATTCGAGTTGGCACAGTTGACGATAATTAAGAGCTTCTCTGAATCCTAGAGGGAGGTAGTAAAGAAATAAGCCTCGCAATATACCGAGATAAAATAAAAATTATAGTCATTATTAAAAGGAATACTAAGAGACCTGTATTAACACAAATCATTAATTGCGAAGTAGTTAGCAATTAGCAATACGCCTAGAAAAGCAAATGGATAAGAAACGCCGTTACACGGCTATGGACCATCCCAAAAAGATCTTTCAAACCAAACCATTGCCATAATATTTTTTTTTCTACGCGGTAGCTTTTTATTAGTCGATTAGGCTAACAAGTACATCGTATTTCTAAAATGGCGGTACTTACCAGCGTGACATAGCCGTCCAACGTCCTATCGGGGCTGAGTTGACACAAAGAATCAACATTCAATAGTTCGAAAGAGAAAGCAACAAATGTTCGCCATGTTAGTTGTAACGACTAACAGTAGACTTCAAGGGTTAAACAATAAAACATTGAGCAGCGTCTATCCCCATCTTCACGGCTACAAATCTTCAGATATTTTGAATGTCACCAGGTATGAGGACATCATGGAAAAAATGTCGAAGCGGAGTCTCAAAACAATAACTAGAATATAACAATAACCACTTCTAAAATTAACACTAGCGTTTCATAACGAAGTTCTAGTATCTGGAATTAAAGCCCGGAATTGGCTAAAAATAATTAAATGAGACTGACTGCAAATGCCATCTCTTAGGCGCATGAGTAGAAAATCTGTGTCGATAGAGCGAGGAATGAACAAATTAGAAGTGAAATTATTGCTGGCTGGAGCGTAGTAGACAGAATAAAGCATGGTTTCGCCACGTGGAAAGTATGAGTAAAAATTTTATTACTATCATCATTTACCAAATATCTGAGCATAGCTCTATTAGAAGTTTCAATAGCGAAGATGCATAAATGTGGTCGAAGCAAAATTGAAGTACCAGGATAAAAGAGCTCTCTGCTTACCGCTGCGGAAACACGGCATGATGGTAAGTTTGTTAGTTAAAATGCACAAGAAATATCACGGATAGAAATGAGTGTCGACGTGAGGACACCACGGACAAATTTGTGATTTCCCCAAAGCGATGGATGGATCGACCTGTTTAGAAATCTGAACAGTAATTAATGAACAAGAAATACGATTCTTCAAAATCTTTTCATCTTCCTTGTAATATCATAAGTAGATAATGGTTGATGGATTCCCTTTTGAGACTTCATTTTTTTTTAAATACTGTCAGAAGATGGTAGAAGCAGAAGGAGTTGCACGCAATCGATGATTTACAGCACTCTGCACCTTTTAAACTAAATTGGAAATTACTACAAATATCTGGAGTAATCCAATAGTGTCAGGAAACGTCTAGAACACGGGTCTCTAAAAATGCGGGGGCATCGTGCTGCGCAGAGTTATTTTGACATATTTTGACAATAATCGACCAGCGAAATAATTTACGAGAGTACCACCTACTTCTGTTGATGTTAATGAAAGTCACAGATAAAAGTGAAATGCCAGCGAGAACCTAAAGGATGTTTGGAAATAAGTGCGACCACAGACGAGTAATGAGTGCGAATCATGAAATTGCGTTTCATTTGCATTCCATAACCATGATTCCGTGACAATATTATATTTGAATATACGACGTATCAAAGCCAAATGAAATATTGAAAATTTTAGTGGTTTTTACTACCGATCCGACTAAACAAATTAGATATTTAATTTCATCATTTTCGACAATACTGTTTGCTTGTTGAATGCTTGAATGCCATTGTAGTATATATATGTTGAACGCCATGTTGTCCCAGGACTGTCGGATATTTTTGATGTTGGCTTCCGCACTCTCTTCCGACGTGACTGATCTTGCTGTTGATTTCTCATTCACAGCATCTGATATATCTGTCACGGAACTAAGATACTCGCGTCTAAACTATCACAGAACAGACACGATGCTAGTTCAATAGCGAGGCGTGAATATAGAAGACAATCGGCCCGATTCTGAAAATAACAATGTCTGGATCTTTGAGATCTTTATCCCAACACTTAATAGACGATAATAATAATTAAAAATGTCCAGAGCGGATTTTGCTATTCTACGGCTCAAATACACTGTATTAAAATATGATATAAGAAAGATTGTTTCTTACAAATGTATTAATTTCTTCATCCACAGCGTCCAGATGAAATATCATGGCTAAACTTGTCATAACCGTGTTCGGCGTTACCGCGTATTCAAATCTTCCCATCTTGACATTTGACAGATAACAATTTACATCTTTCTCCCTCCCTCATAGAAACAAACACCGACGTAAAGCTATGTCTCGTTTATTTTTAATTTTTATTATCGTCTATTAAGTGTTGGGATAAAGATCTTAAAGATCCAGACATATCTGTCAAAAAATGTCAAGGTGGGAAGATTTGAATACGCGGTAACGCCGAACGCGGTCATTACAAGTTTAGCCATTATATTTCATCTGGACGCTGTGGATGAAGAAATTAATACGATTGTAAGAAACAATCTTTCTTATATCATCTTTTAATACAGTATATTTGAGCCGTAGAATTACAAAATCCGCTCTGGTCATTTTTAATTTTTATTATATTCTATTAAGTGTTGGGATACAGATCTTAAAGATCCAGACATTGTTATTTTCAGAATCGGGCCGATTGTATGTCAAAACTGAACTCATTTTCTAGTCATTTGTTTTTTAATAAAATATTCATGTGATTAAAAAAGCAGTGATGTACAAGATACCTTATACAAAGTATCTGAAATACAAAATGCAAGGTACTTTAAAATCAAGTATTTCAGATACCAGATACAAATAACTTTCTGGAAAGGTATGTGAAATACTAGATACAAAATATGTATCTTCCAAATAATTTTTAAAGATAAAATCCTTTTGTAAGAAAACACATTTTATTGAATGTAAGTTTATTTTTTTACGTGAATTATTTACGAATAAATCGCATTAAATAAATATAAAATATTATATTTTTAAGGTTGTAGTTGAGATTTAAGTAAAACCGGTTCTTCAAACATTTTGTCGTTCATTTTTCTTCGAGGAGGTCTCATTATAGGTACATCATTGGAAAAAAGTATCTTAACAATCTTAGTATTTACAAAATACTAGGATAACAAAAGAATGTATCTAAATACAAGATACAAGATAAATATTCAAAAAAGTATTTCAGATACAAGACGGAAATACGTATTTTGCATCTTGTATCTGTATTTCAAATACTTGTATCTTCGATTTAGATTAGTCACATCTCTAAAAAAAGCTGATTAATATTTGATTTAAAATGGCTGACCAAAATGTATTTGCAAATATATATTACTTGTTTATTTTATTTGCTCCACATACATGCGCACAAATTTCACCTCAAATCATTGAAACAAACAAATAGCGAGTAAAACACATTATTTCTGTTTCAAATACTGCAGGAGTTGAACAATGCACGAGCCAATGAAATATTACCTGTCAATGGCCTGACATTTTACGTCCTCTTGCATCAGGAGGCAGATGCGGTGCTTGAATCTCTAAGGCATGGTGAGAATACGGTGAGCTATGGTACTTGGTGGTTTTGGGTTCGATTCCCGGTAAGCTCCCAATATATCTGTGTAATTTTTTCAAGTCTGTATGTTTTTGTGATGTTTTTTCCTACAAGTAATTATCGTTGCCTGTTGTGGCGTTAAAATTAAAATCAAATTGGTTTTATAAATACATAATACAAATAATTCACATTATATTAACTATCGATCATCACATCACAATTAACACATCCCAATTGTAAATATCTACTACATAAGATTACACATTTTTACTGGATTATTGCCATTATCCAGCAGAAGAGCAGAAGTCTGATTTGATTTTATATTTTGTGTTTGTTTATGTTTCATGCGCCTGAAAGAGCTACACGAATGCCTACACTATTTTGCTGTGACAACACTAGAACCAACTCACATTTTAACTCTCTTGTACCCATACTGCAAAGGCTAGGTAACACCTGTGTGTATATCTCTGATATTTTTAATTCCAGTTTAGCACAATATAAAAATTCGCTTCTAAAAGCTCTACACCCTGCCGTCCTGAATTCATAATGCAGTCACAAACAAATTTGTTTAACCTTGTATATGTTTCACATCTCATTTTTCTAAATTACTGTTATAACTTTAAACAACTATCTACACTATGTCAATTCTGTAATTTTTTAACGTCTACTCTTTGTTTTTTTTGTTTATATTATTATGAAAAAGGTACTTCTGTGCCGTATATTGAAATAAATAAATATACACGATAAAGAAAAATTAAACATCCAGTCTCCAGGTGGCGCCAGGTAGGTTTATGTTTAACTGCAATCAGCGAGCGACTAGTGATAATTTTCGGGCGCGAACATTCTAGAAACTTCTCATATACACAATTAATGGTGTGTTGTTTTTTTTCAAATAATTATTTTATTCGAACCCCACAGCGACGCATACGTGACGATGTAATAAATGCGTATGTCTTCTTCTTCTCGTGTATTACCTATACTTTCAACGGACATTGGCTTTCATCATCTGGTTTTCTATGATCATATAGCTCATCATTGGCATGGGCCAACTTCTTCTTCTTCATCAGCCTTCGTCTTTCCACTGTTGGATATAGGCCTCTTCCTTATTTTTCAATTCTTCCCTGTTGTTGGCTAATTTCACTTTTTCTGTTTATTACTTCTATATTCTCTTTACATTCTTGTTAATTTCATTGTGTTTTCTATCGTTATTTTCCATTTTATTTGCACAACCATGTTATCTTTCTGTTTTGTATCATATTTTTGTCAATTTTACGTTGTCTCTCCTGATCGGTGTCATACCGGTGGTTTTACCTTTTCTGACACAAGTGCTACATGTTTTTATTTTTGTTTTGTCCCTTTCCCTCCAAGGAGGGGTGTTGATTTATTTTTGTCCCGTGCGATATCTCCTCGGGTGTTCTTGTGTTGTATTTTTTAGATTATAGATGTTTTTTATTGTAATTTTGTAAAACCTCTTTTAAAATAAAGACTTTTAGCATGGGACATTGAAGGTTTTGCGCGACCGACTCGCCCGGTCTTGCTTCTTGTAATGCTGGGACGCAAGGCCGGGCGGAGAGGACGCTTTAGCATAAAATAATGCCAACCAGGCGGCGAATGTGTTGGGCTGATATGGACGCTTTGGCGCATAAAACAGCCCAGGGTATGTGGTGGGTCACCTTCAATGTTGTTGGCTAATTGTAGCTATTTCTTTCCCCCCACAGCGACAATATCATCGGCCCATCTCTTTTGAGGTCCTCCGATGCCTCTTTTATTTTCCCAAGGTCTCCATTTCAGAACTCTGGGAGGCCATCTTGTAGTATCCTGTCTTGCAACGTGTCCTGAACATTGCCATTTTAGCTTCGCTTAGGATCGTCTAGCGAAGCTAAAAGCTAAAATTGTGGAAGGTAAATAAAATTATCTAACATGGGCTGAACCTGGTGAAATAGACCATTTCGATAGATTTTCATGTAGGAACAATGCTGTCGTTAAAGGACTGTGAAATACAGCAACGGCCATCTGTGCACGGAGCACCAATTAATAATTAAAGCTATCGTTTCAGCGGATGTGCGCTCCATATCGCAATCAGCACACCTGAATGTCCCCTTGCAAGCTTCTACACACGGTTCAAATGTGTTAACAGTACACATTATAATAAATTATAATTCATTTTATCGGTGCTCAGTGCCATATTTATTTATTTTTTATTTATTTATTTAACGCCCTTATGGGCTTTTACAAACATACAGAATATAAATTTAAAAAATAACATAGGACAGATAAAATAATAATACAGATAAAAGGTACAAATAATAATCGATAAGAGGTAAAATAATAATACAGAAAAATTTATTATTCATTTCCATTTCGTTGTAAAGAATTGTATCAGCTTTATCCTATACACAGTTATATTATCAGCAAAAATGTGAGCCGCCTCTGCATGTTCATTCCCTTATGACTGTAATCTGGGAATTACAAAGTTTGCTAATGCATTAGTTCTGACATTTCCACTATAATAGAATAATGCACTGTGTCTTAATGACCTCAATGGGGCATATAAATCGATCAGACTAGCAAACTGGGGGCAATCAATCATGCTACTTATGATCCGATATATATACGTGTTGCCTTGGAGATAAACTAAAGAGACAAGAGAACAAACAACCAGGTATTCTGAAAAGCTAGGCAAACAAAAGACTTTAAAAGACTATCGATGCCAGAAAATATAAGTTGTGTGCTACAGAAGAGGAACGAAAGTAGACCAAATATGTTAGAGATGAAATCACTTAGACCTTAGACGTATGTGTGGAAAATCCATTTATGATAGAGTAAAGAATGAAGATATTAGGAAATAATGTAAAGACGATCTTAGCATTGCGGATAGAATGAAAAAAGAGTCGTTCAGATGGTTTGGGCACGTTGAGCGAATGAATTAGGAGAGAATGAGCATAATATATTATGAAAAATCTGTTCATATATTATAAAAGTACGTGATATTTGACGGGTTATAGCTAGTGTCTTAGTAAATGAGTCGTGCTTTATTTAGTTTGGAACGAAATTTTTTTTAAATTAAATAAATAACATATATTGTAAAAAATACATTTTATTTACAAGGGGATTTGATTATGCAAGACTTAATACTGAATATGTCTTAAATATACACGAGGCGGGTCATTCTTCCGCTGTGACCCATTCCCTCGCCTAAAGAAGAGGTTTAATTCATCTCTGCACAATTTTATACTCAGTGGAATCTTCCGTATTGCTTCAAAAATATCAGAATATTTTGAGTTTGTTCAAATCTTTCAGAACAGTGCTGGATTTATGTCACAGAGACATTATTAATCAATTAGTGTATATTATAGATATCTCACAGAGACGAAACTGTATTAATTATGGGAAAGTAGGTATAGAAGTCATTTGGGTGTAATAGGACTTATGACCTGTCTTTTGGTAGGCTTAAGTGATCACTTTACACAATTGTAACATTCGCCATTTCCAGTAAAATCAATTGTAGATTTTCTCATTAGCGACATCTGTGGGGATTTAAGGGAATGAAAATGGCTTTGTACAGGCCGCATGGAAAAGGCGCTTACAACTCATATATGAAAGCTTCACGCAATTTGAACATATATACAACTTCCAAAAATGAATAAGCATGGTATATTCTATCATGGGTGGAAATGGCGAATGTTACAATTGTGTAAAGTGATCACTTAAGCCAACCATAAAAAGACAGGTCATAAGTCCTGTTACACCCAAATGAATTCTATACCTACTTTCCCATAATTAATACAGTTTCGTC